>CM077453.1:7295000-7523150 GCA_039654765.1 Mylopharyngodon piceus | reverse complement strand
ACTTAGTCTGAGGAGTTTGTTCAACCAGCCTATAATTGATGATTTTTCATGAGTCAGACTAATTTAAAGGCATTTATTGCCAATAGACCAACACAGAAAGTTAACTGAGTTTAAAATAGCATTTTGATCATGGGCATAATTTGCTGGTGGGACAGACATGTCGATCCCCACCGCTTTTGCCAGGGTCGATATTGTCCATACCACTTTTGAAATGTCTTGCGGCACGGATGTAGCCTACTTAATAGGCTACACATGAAACATCTCCAGTTGACTAGCAGAGCATTCTTTTCATTCGTTTGTTAAATAAGAGGCCATCTGGCACTGGAATGTGTTGTTTTTGAAATCTTACTTGCGTTGCTGCTCTTATCAGTGGTGTGCAACTGTGTGGTAAGCGCTCATGGTCTTTTACACAGATGAGCACTTTATCACTGAACACTATACGATATTGACCTGAATATTGACCTTATTATCAGAATAACGCATTGAGAAGAATGTTACTGTAGTGACAAAAATAATAATATACAACAAATAAGGTGAATTCAGGTTGATTAGGACACTTTTTCAAGTCATCTCAATGGCAAAAAGTGTTCCAATCACCCTGAATTCACCCTATATATATATATATATATATATAGGCTATGGAGCTATAGCTCTATTGAGAGACCACTGCAAAATTAGCAGTTTGTGTTTCTTCCCAATTTCAAATAAAAATGTTGTCATTTAGAGCATTTATTTGCAGAAAATAACAACTGAAGATACCATGTTTTCAGACTTCAAATAATGCAAAGAAAACAATATTCATTTTTAAACAACACGATACTAATGTTTTAACTTAGGATGAGTTCAGAAATCCAGATTTGGTGGAATAACCCTGATTTTTAATCACAGCTTTTCATTCGTATTGGTGTGCTCTCTACTAGTCGGTCACATTGCTGTTGGATGACACTCCTTATGCCACTCCTAGCACAAAAATTCAAGCAGCCCAGCTTTGATGGCTTGTGACCTTCCATCTTCCTCCTGATCACATTCCAGAGATTTTCAGTGGGGATCAGGGCTGGAGATTGGGCTGGCCATGACAGGGTCTTGATCTGGTGGTCCTCCATCCACACCTTTATTGGCCTAGCTCTGTGGCATGGAGCATTGTCCTGCTACAAAAAAAAATCCTTGAGTTAGGGAACATTGTCAGAGCAAAAGAAAGCAAGTTTTCTTTCAGGATAACCATGCTTATCATCAATAATCAAAGATTGGTTTTGGGGAAAACAACACTGTTATATATGAGTGTGGACGAGGCCGGTGGTGTTAATGTGTTAATGTGCGTGCACTGGTCTTAAGTTTCTCATGGAGGAGCATAAAAGGAGGAGCGACGACAATGAAGGGCGAGAGAGGACCAGGCCTGAACTTTATGTTATGTTTTGTTTATGTGTGTGCGGCAGTCATCCGTGAAGGGCAGCCACTTTTAGTTTTGTGTTTGTTTATTTTATGATTATTAAAGTTGTGTGAAACGTTCGCCGGCTCGTCCTGCCTCCTTCTTCCATGAACAACTAACCTCGTTATAAGCAATTTTTTCTTACAGGATAATTTTGTATGTGGTTTGAGTATTACATCCTTCACAAAGACAAATCTTCCTAATGAGTCCAGTTTTCAGCTTTGCCCAAACACCTGGTCCTCTAATGGTTAGACAGAGTCCTGGAGAGGCCTACAACCAACATTGTCTTGAACCCACTATGAAATTTGGTGATCTGGGGGTTCTTCGGTAAGGCTGGAATCGGACAGATCCATCTTTGTGAAGGACATAATAAGGTTATCCTGTAAAAAAAAAAAAAAAAACAACATTTATATATATATATATATATATGTGTGTGTGTGCATAAATACAATGTGCGATCAGTGCGTCGAGAGCGCTCAGACATGATTTGTTTGCGCATCAATATAACGGACTCACGCGTGCTTCTGTACGTCACCGCAATCGTCTTTACTTTGATTGCAATTCTCATCCATCAAAACTTTCATAGCAAGAAGCTGGTTTGCTTTATCCAGCCGAGAAACATAGTTTTCATATCATCTGGCCATACAGCGGTGGGATGTTTCGACGTTCCGTTCAGACAGGAACAGTGCGATGCGGGAGGGCTCGCGCTCTTCAGATACAATGACAGAGTATGACAGAGAGTTCTTGTTTTAAAGCGAAACAGACACTGGAATGAATAATTCTCTCTGCCATCTTTGATATAATCAGCATGAACTTTAAGATCATCTAACTGCGTGACGTAAATTACTATTATGACGCAATTTCACGCTTCCGTAATTTTAAATTTTAATTTCCGTTTAATTATTTTAACGCGTTAAGGATTTTGAATTAATCTCATGCGTTAACGTTGACAGCCCTAATATATATATATATATATCATGTTGTTTTCCCAAAAACAAATCTTGGATTATTGATGTTAAGCAATGTTTGCCCTGTAAACTTGTAATGCTCTAAACTGGAAATGCTGCGGTTCTTCACACTTCCATAAGAAGATCCAGCCTTGAAGTAACTTAGGATACAGAAACATAGTTCGGATAAACATATGGATAATCAGTTTACGCCATTCCTACTGGTTAACAGTACAGATAATTCTGGCAGCATCCAACCATGATATTCTGTTCTTTATGCAAATGAGGTCATTTAAAGTCATTATCTTTGACACACTGAGGCTGAGTTTTTGTCAGGACTTCACTGGAACAGAACATGAAAACTACATCCACACAGAGCACTGATCCAACTTCTACAAATGATTCACTGTCATAGTTTAACATAGCCAAATTGTGCTATAAATCCCAAAAAGAATTACACATTTTAAGTATGCAAATGCGTTAGTGGCTACATGTAATACGTTGTTACCTTCATGACCTTCACGACAACACAGTTGTCTTTTACATGTCTCATACAGCAGTTCGAAATGACATGTAATGATTTTCAATACATTATATAATAAAAGAAGGACTGTAAATCCACCCTTCAGTAGAAAGAAGATATTTTATATTTGTGTTGTGTATTATTCCAAACAATAACCAACAAAAACCTTTATAAAATACTTTATATAATCACACACACACACATATATATATATATTTATATTTATATATATGTGTGTGTGATTATATATATATATATATATATATATATATATATATATAAAACAATATCTTCTTGTGAGTAAATGACAGAATTTTAATTTTTTTTACTGAACTATCCCTTTCATAAATTCAGTTTCATGGACAGCCTCGAATTAAGATTTTGTGACTGGGTCTGAAAAATCCTTGTTGAGTGAACTTTTGTGCTCATACTGTGAATTGTGTTTCTGTTCTTAAACAGGTATGAAGATGAGAAAAAACAATGAGACAGTTGCGTTAATTCTCACAGGTGTTGTGTGCCTCTTCATTATCATGAACAAAAATGACACTGAAGACGACGTGACACTGAATAGCAAAGACACATATGAGATGCTCCGTCATCAAACCGATTTGCTCAGATCCAAAACTCTCCAGCCTTTGTTTTCACGATGTCGGCAGAATACGTCTGCTTATAATGTGACTGGATTTTCTACTCTGCCAGGTCATATCCAAGATTTCCTGCTTTACCGACACTGTAGGAAGTTTCCCATGCTGCTTGACCAGCCTGATAAGTGTGGCGGACCCCTGAACTCTGCAGATGTCTTTCTTCTGCTGGTCATCAAGAGTTCTCCAGAAAACTACGATCGACGAGAAGTCCTGCGGAAAACATGGGCTAAGGAAAGACTGTACAAAGGTGTGTGGATCCGTACAGTCTTCATAATCGGAACAACAAAAACTGGCTATGAGAAGCACAGGCTGAATAAGCTACTGAGACTGGAGAACAATGAGAACAAGGACATTTTGCAGTGGGACTTCAATGATTCGTTCTTTAACCTCACATTGAAGCAGATCCTTTTCTTAGAGTGGATGGAAAGACGGTGCCCAAATGCTAGATTTCTCTTAAACGGGGATGACGACATCTTTGCCAATACGTTTAACATGGTTGAGTATCTTCTAGGTCAAAAGGACAATGATGGAAATAAACATCTCTTTACCGGGCACCTCATCCAGAATGTAGGGCCTATTAGAGAGTCTTCAAGTAAATACTATATCCCGGTGCAGATTCACGAGTCTCAGAGTTATCCTCCGTACTGTGGTGGAGGAGGCTTTCTTCTCTCCGGCTTCACGGCCAGAACAATCTACAAAATGTCTCACTCTATAATTCTGTTGCCCATTGATGATGTTTACATGGGATTGTGTTTGGAAAAGGCTGGCCTCAAACCTACGTCCCACTTTGGTGTAAGAACTGCTGGTCTGTATGTCCCAGCTGGGGACGTCGACAAATTTCACCCTTGCTATTACAGAGAAATCATTTTAGTCCACAGATTTCTGCCGCACATGATTTTTGTGATGTGGAATGAAATACAAAACCCACATTTGCAATGTGGAAAGACAAATTCTACTTTTTAGAGAAGCCTAAACAAAAGAACAGTGTGTGTGATTAATTTTAAAGGGAAACATAATAGCTTGCTGAGTTGATGTGATCAAGCTTGTTTTTAATTGAATGTTTTTATATGAATTAACTTTTTTCTACACCAGGTTTTACCAGTGTCACTTCTCAAATAAATGATGTGGTTATCTGAAATGAAAAGGGTGGCTGATTCCTTTCTCAGCAGTAGTAGCTGTAGTTTTCATGGTTTTTATGCTTGCCTTTAAATAATCAGAGAGTGCTTCCCAAGAAATAGAGATAGAAATATATACATCTTTCCTGTTTTAAATCTAATTTTAGCAGGATAGTTAATTAAGTGTACGAAGTGCCATTCACTTGCACACACAGTCTATGCATTAAATGACTGCTGCAAAAGCAAATGAAGGTTTTTACACCTCTGAATGTTTTAAGAAGTACAGTGATGTACTGTAACAAAGTACAAATAGGCCTACTTGTGGGCTAATTATGAGTTTGGGGATGGTTCTGCTTTTTTTGAATATTTATGAGTACAGTATATTGTGTTTTACTTTACTCGTTGTTGCTTTATTGTCAAGTATGTTTGGACATACAAGGAACAAATTCCTTGTATGTGCAAATATACTTGGCAATAAAGCTCTTTCTTATTCTGATTCGTTTTGAGGAGAAACTTAATACTGTTAATCTGATACATTTCTCCAGACGCTTTTGTTACATTTGCAACTGCAAAAAACCAAGAAATAATAGCCGGAAATATGAGCTGTATGCGGGAATCATTTAAGTCGAATCTTTTGATCATTTCAGTTCTTTTGAATCAAAGCGGTTTGCAAATTCAAACGGTTCGTCTAAATTATTAATTCCGTGAATCACGAATCTGAGGGTGTGTTCACACTTGGCATGTCTGTTTCAATTAAAATGAACCCTGGTGTGATTGCTCTGTTAGTGCGGTTCATTTGAGCATGTGTAAACGCTGCCATCCGAACCCTGGTGCGCACCAAACAAGCGGACCGAGACCGTTAAAAAGATGGGTCTCGGTCCGCTTCCAAACAAACTCTGGTGCGGTTCGAATGATATATGAACGCAACACGGACCAAAGATATATAAACGCACCAAAAACAGAAAGATGAGAGCCTAAAAAAGGACAGAATCCTCACGCATATCGGTTTTTCTCGTCATAGTCGCGAGTTTGCCCATCACAGGCATCAGATGCGCGTCTCCACGCAGCAGATCATTTGTGTGTGAGACGGATGGATTCCCGCCGTTGTTTTGACTCCTTTGCACATTTTATAAGCTCTTCACGAGTTCCCAGCTGGCCAAAATACCATCATATGCAGGCTACACACATACAACGAGCGCATTTACCTCAGCACACAGCATTGTTTTGGATGTTCGGTAAGTTCCGTCTCAAAATAGGCAATAGAGTACCTCAGGGATGACGTGTTTTTGTAGGCCAACCCGGAAGTTAGCGGCGCACGGGTTCCCTTGATCGAAAGCCTATGCATTTTTCCCATAGACTTTTGGAAAATCGCAAAAAATAAGCTCTGTGTTTAACAAAGGGTTATGACACTTACACATTTTGTCTATCAAGATAATCTTTACAAGTTAACACAACATTTATACATTTTGAAGCCTAAATAAAGTCGTCAGATATAAAAAGCTAACAGTAGGCTATAAACGGACTACAGCACACCATGGTTGTGGATCAATGTCACCACCACCAAGCTTCCTCAAACTTTATTTAAAAAACAACTTTATTTAAAAACATGCTCGCTGATTATGATCTGCGCCGTGTATTAATACTTATCCACTTTTTCCATGAGAAAGGCTGTCCAAATGTCCTGTTTGTCATGATGACGTCTAAAGTCCCCGCCAAAGGAAGTAGTCCCTTTTAGCAATTTGTTAGCAACCGCCGTTTTTAAGACACAATAAAGGTTTAAAAAAAATCACAAGCAGGTTATAACTGGTGTGTTTTATGTCATAGCTCAAAACGTGAAAATATTTAGAGGCTTGGTTAACCACAGACCTTATTTCAGGCGATTTAGCAAAAACCCATTCAAAAAACCCATTGACTTGGGGGCGATGGAACCGGAAGTCCTAAAATGCTAACTCGCTTCCGGGTTTTGCCTACAAAAACACGTCATCCCTGAGGTACTCTATAGGCCTACGTTATAAAATCTGACCAATCAGGTTGTGAATGTATCCCTATGCCTTTAGGTTCGGTATCTTTTGGTTCGGTGATAAAATTGCCAATCTGAACGCTAATCGGACCAGGACTAAATGTTTTTTTTTTCTTTTTCTTTTTTGGTCCGGACCAAATGAACCAAACAAACTGAATGCACCCTGAATGGCAAAATACACTGGACCACGCGCAAGTAATTTTTAAAGAGAAGTCTCTGTTCAAGTAAGCCTTAATGTATGTTTTCAAATTTTAGATTTTGATGTGATAAAGTTTATTAATGTATGTGACAGATATAGATGTATTATAAATTTATTAATACTTTTACATGCATATTTTTCTTGACTTACTTGAGCCAAACTTCTTTATTTTTATCTATGAAGACTGGATACATTACACAACACTGAACAACCATCAAAGATGGTAAAATATGGGGATTTTTATTTTTTGCAGATTCCCAATATGTCAAACCTTTGAAAATATTTGGTTTCCTCTTTTTCCCTCATTACCCTAATTTATAAGTGTTTCTTTGTGCTGTCTGTGATTTAGCCTAATTTTTATTATACTATTTTTTTTTTTACTATTTTTTACTAACTTTATTTTTACCTCACCATTTAATAATTATCAAGTAAATCTTAGTAAAACAAATTATGTTCTTTATAGCAGTTTTGTCATTTTTTTCATACTTAGTACACAATGTTCTATTTTGTCTTGGGTGGAATACTGACAAGATTGATATCATAATTATCAGTTATTCATTACAATCAGTACATGTCATTCAGCCAAAAAGTAAATACAAGAACATCTAATTAGGCCTGCTGAAAGCAAAACAAGTTCTCTGGTTGTTTCCTGGTAAAAGTGAAAACCTGCAAAACCAGAGGTTAGTTCTATTTAGACGTTTAGTTAAAATAATGGCAGAACTTTCTGCAACCTTTTTATTAAAGGGTTAGTTCACCCAAAATGAAAACTCTGTCATTTATTACTCACCTTCATGTCGTTCCACACCCGTAAGACCTTCGTTCATCTTTGAACACAAATTAAGATATTTCTGATGAAATCCGAGAGGTATATGACTCCTCCATAAACAGTGATTTAACCACCACTTTCAAGGTCCAGAAAGGTACTAAAGACATCGTTAAAACAGTCGACGTGACTGCAGTGGTTCAACCTTAATGTTATGAAGTGACGAGAATACTTTTTGATGTACAACAGCGCCCTCTATCGGTGGAATGTTTCTGTATGCTTTTTACATTGTACCTTCCCCAGAACAGAGATGAATCGCAGGTATCTCTCCTCAAAAACATCCTTTTGTTGCTTTTTGAACATGTTCGGTCTTCTCCAGAAGCCATCACTCTTGGGGAGAGTGCCGGTCGCATGAAGGATCTCGTAATCTACAGACAGACGATTAGAACTGTCATGATGGCTGATCATAATGTTCCCATATGTTTTAGGACAAATCTAAAGAACGCCAGCTCAGTATTGGCCGACGCTGTACACGTGAGCAGCATGACGCATGCATGTGATACGGACGCAATAATGAGGACAATAATGAGAAAAAAAGTTTTTTTTTTTTTTTTTAATGTGTGCTTTGGTGTGCATAAATGTATGAATTATGTGGACCCCTTATATAATTTTGTTATTTGGTGTACTTTTGGAGTCTCCAGGTGTCCTTTTTTTGGAAAAACACATACATTTACCTTGAAAAAGGCTTGAAAAAGGCTCAATCTGATGGTTTACTTTGCTGGATATAGTAAATGATGACAAAATAAACGTGTTAAACAAGATAAATGGGTGCGATTAATCACGATTATTATCAAGATATAATTAAATTAAAAAGTTTTTATGGGAGAAAACTGAACTGAATTTAAATGCCTGTTGTGTTTCCTATTATCATAAGGTGTAGGAAACTCTCATAAAATAAATAATCCAAGCATCACAACAGTTGAAACAAACCTTTTAAGTAAAAAAAAAAACCTTTAGCAATAGTTAGTATATAACTTGAACTAATGGCTTTCATAACTTAAGCAATTGGTTGCATAAGCATAAGATTTGTGCAAGGTTATTCTAACAAGAACATAAACAAGTAATAGATTTTTCTCTTAAGATGTTTGCATTATATACATGCAATAAAATATGGATTCAATTTTTAAATTACATTTCAGATTTTTCATTTTCAAACATTTTTTAGGTTCCCACATTAACGAATGTTTTTGTTTTTTTAATTACTTAGGAAAGCATAACAATAGCATAAAATACATCTAAGCTTACATCTAAGCTTGTGCTTATCATTTATTATTTAATTTATTATTTTTGTCCAAATCAAAATTATGAACTGACTGTTTTTTCTTTATTTTTATATTATTGCCATGTTAAATGTTGTTTGGTAACTGACAATACAGCAAATTGCCAAAAGTGCAAAAAATGTCCCAGATTACCCTAATTCACTTACTTGCAGTTTTACCAAATGCAGCCCAGTCAGATAGTATTAATGATACTCAAACTGTCCTTCACCACTTTCTTTCAGAACTAAAGAACAGTTTTTACTTTTGCAGGTTTTCCAAAGGACAGCATAGAGCAGTTTGTGTGTAATAACGGCAGACGTGTGCCTCTGAATCAGCGCTGTGATGGTGAGGACCACTGTGGCGATGGCAGCGATGAGATCTCCTGTTTGAATTGCACTAGTGGCTCCTTCCACTGTGTGGCAGCAGCGCGCTGTGTTTCTGCCCACAGCATCTGTGATGGAAAGCCTGACTGCTCAGATGGAGCAGATGAACAGTTAGACACATGCACATTGCTATCTAAAGCACAGACATGCGCTAGGTCAGAGTTCAGATGTGCTAATGGACACTGTGTGCCCAATTCATGGAGGTGTGACCACTCCTTTGACTGTGAAGATCACAGCGATGAAGAGAACTGTGGTAAGTTGCATTTTTTATATATATATATATATATACATACATACATACATACATACAGTATATATGTGTATATATATATGTGTGTGTGTGTGTGTGTATGTATATATATATATATATATATATATATATATAAAACAAAATGCAACTTACCACAGTTCTCTTCATCGCTGTGATCTTCACAGTCAAAGGAGTGCAGCTTATTATTATTTTTATTATATATATTAATACAAATTATTAATCCACTACTGTTCAATGACGTTGCTGCCTATGTGTGGATCAGATACCCTCGGATTTCATCAAAAAAATCTTAATTTGTGTTCTGAAGATGAACGAAGGTTATACGGGTGTAGAACGACATGAGGGTGAGTAATTAATGACAGAAATTTCATTTTTGGGTGAACTAACCCTTTAAGGGGCGGTCACACTGCACTTTTACTTCCATTGACTTCCATTCATACGCAAAGTTTTGCTTGTCGCTGTGTTCCAAAGTTCAAGTTTGGTGAACTCTGACCTGTGAATTCGCATTACGTGAAGACTTGTGACCAGTAGAAGATCAATAGGTCACGGTATGACCCCTTGGCTGAATTAAAAGAACAATATTTTTTGCAGTAAAGTCAAGTAGATTGTCAATTTTTACATTTGAATGTATTACTATTTGCGTAACACTTTACAATAAGGTTCATTAGTTAACATTAGTTAACTACATTAGTTAACATGAACTAATAATGATCTGCACTTATACAGCATTTATTAATCTTTGTTAAAAGGGTACATAACACACAGTTTCTGTCAATCTCATGTTAATCTTGAGAACCTATAGAGTAGTATAGCATCCTTCATATCTCTGAAGAGTCTTTAGTTTTATCATATTTATAAAAGACAGATACGCGGTACCGAGTCTTTCCGAAAACAGCCGAGCTCCTGGAGGCATGCCGTGAGTGAAGCTAAAGAGTCATGAACGCGCAGCTTTTGTGTAGTGATCGTCTGCAAGCTATCAGTGGTCAGCTAAACAAATGTATTTAAACACACACAATACACCATCCCATTATCCCTGGATAACTTTTGATTCACTATATGTTCGTGTTGTTTACATTATATGCACTTACTTTCCAACTGCCAACAAAACAGACATTTGATGCAGTTTTACTCATGACCGGGATCATTTATCGTTGTGACCGCTCCATCTTTCAGTTTCAAACGATCTGTAAATCCAGCGCAGAACTGGCCCTTGTTTATAAAACCATAAGATATTCAAAAAAGATATTCTCCATTCATTTTAACCAATAAAAAATTGATTGCAACTTTCAGACACGACTTTATCCATATTTTGATAGTTAATTTAAGGCGGTTTCTGTGATTATTTTAATGACAAATGTCGAGAGCACATCAATGTAATGCGTGAGCACAAATCTCTCAGCTCCACTGTTCACTTAATGCTGGGTTCTTTGAGAAGCAAGGTTATCGTTCCCTCACAACCAAAAACACACTTCTTCGGTGGTAAATCTTTCTTGTCTTTCTGTGCAGCGCTGCCGACCGTTTCCGTAAAAAGAAACAAAGCACATTGATGGGTGTGCTCTTGCTCTCTCGCTCTGGTTGATGTGTGAGCGCTCTTCCCGGAGAAGTGCCCATACAATGAATCCCGCCCTTTATTACGTAATACAGGGCCATGCTCAAAAAAACTCTCCAAAACTTGTATGAACTCTGAAGGAGTGTATTTGGCACAGAAATACTCGTCATATGTACAACTTGTTTTTTGAAACTTTGACCATGTTTAGCAAGAGAATTCAACTCTTTAACAGTGTAAATAAGTCAGAATGCATGAAATAGCATTACCTTTAATGGTAATTTCAACATTTTCTAATACATTATTATAAAATCTTGTTAATATTAGTTAATGCAATGTGAACTAACATGGACAAACAATGAACAACTGTATTTTCATTAACTAACATTAACGAAGATTAGTAAATACGGTAACAAACGTATTGCTCATGGTTAGTCCATGTTAGTTAATACATAAACTAAAGTTTAACTAATGAACCTTACTGTAAATTGTTACCACTTTTTGTTATGTGTTGAATTCATGTTTATAAAAAGACGCTGCAGAGCGTGACGTCATATCACAACCGTTACATTGTCCGAAGAAATTTTTTAAAATATTACATAATTCATCAATGCCTGTTTGAATGTATAATACACCAACCAATCGTGATCTGGCACAAGAAGTTCAAATTTCATTGGACAATGCGAAGTGGAGTGGTAATTTTCCTAATTTTCTAAACTGGTTGAAAATTACATGGACAGGAAATAAGTCTCTTCTGCTCATCAAGCCTGCATTTATTTGATCAAAAACAGCAATATTGTGAAATATTATTACAATTTAAAATAATGGTTTTCCATTGAATATACTTTAAAATATAATTTATTTCTGTGATGCAAAGCTGAATTTTCAGCATCATTCCTAGTCTTCAGTGTCACGTGATCCTTCAGAAATCATTCTAATATGATGATTTATTATCAATTTTGGAAAGTGGAAACAGTTGTTCTGCTTAATATTTTTTATAACCTGCTGTGATACTTTTTTCAGCATTCTTTGATTAATAAAAAGTTAAAAATAACAGCATTTATTCAAAATAGAAATCTTTTCTAACGATATAAATCTTTTTATTCATCAAAGAATCCTGAAAAAAAGTATCACAGGTTATAAAAAATATTAAGCAGCACAACTGTTTCCAACATTGATAATAAATCAGCATATTAGAATGATTTCTGAAGGATCATGTGACACTGAAGACTGGAGTAATGATGCTGGAAATTCAGCTTTGATCACAGAAATAAATTATATTTTGAAGTCTATTAAAATAGATAACCATTATTTTAAACTGTAATAATATTTCACAATATTACCATTTTTTTCTGTATTTTTGATCAAATTAATGCAGGCTTGATGTTATTTTTATTTATTTTTTTACATTGCCCTTTTTTTTTTACATTTGAGCCCCTGCCTCTGAGGAACTCTCTGCACGTCCCTGGACTGTGTACATTTTGTTGTATTATATCAAGAAAATGCAATTACCCTGCCTCCTTGTTTAGATTTTGGATGTCTGTTGCTACACATTTGGCCAATGTATTAAATATTAGGCATTGCTTACAATATTATTATTATTTATTTTTGTTTGTTTCTAAGAAATGTATTATACTGTATGGCCAGAGATGTACAGTTATTGTTGGATATGTGTGTGCGGTTCTATGTGTGTGTGCTCAAGGACACAGAGAACTGTGGTTCTACTCCTAGAACCTTATAAGGACATCAGCCATCTTGGCTGAGTTTACTGGAGTTCAAGGACACAAAAGCCAGACAGCTTGCACCTGCGAGGCCTTGAGAAGGATCTGGAAACTTTGGGAAAGTTATAATGTACGTCAATCAAGAAGATAACCTAACGTCTGCGATAAACAACATGAGTATAAAAGACTGATGAGTCGATTGCCTCTTCGGATACTGATACGTCAGTACCCCGACGCCTAGAAGCCCAGAGCTGAGGACAAGAAACCCCAAGCTGAAGATGGGAAGCCCAGAGCTGACTACACCTTTGACTCAAAAGAGTGATTACTGTATTTTATACCTTAATGATGAAGTTTTATTTGCCTTTACATTTTTGTTTATTATAAAAAGAAAAGTAACCAATTAAAAGAAATTTAATTGATTACAAAAGCTGCCTACCTTGGCTTGATTTATAGTGTTTTAAGCCTTTGAACAAGAACGTACCACAGAGGAGTCTTCTGACCAAATTGTAAGTAATTTTAAATGCTTACAATTTAGGCCAGACTCTACTTACTTTACCTAACCTGAGAATAATAAATAATAAGGTTAAAGGTGTTAAGATCAAAATACACACCGAAAAACAATTTGTTGTTAGGTAAGTCAATCACGATGTTCTGGTAACATTTAGTGTTGTAGCTGCCACAAGTGACCTTTTATTGCTAAGCCCAAAGAGTCTGTACGTTTCGTTGGTGCTGTGAATCTTCACGAGTTTTTAAAGGTACTTTCTGAAATGCTGCATTTAATGTGGCTTCAAGTTCACACTTTTGCCACTTCTGCTTGCTTGGTTTTTTTTTTGCAACCATGTCTTGTGTTCATTTAATTTTGCACAAGCCTTGTTATGCTTTAGGCTACTGGTTCTGACCTGTTTTTGCTTCAGGTTCAGATTTTTAAAAATTGATTTGTGTAATACTGAATGTATTAACATTACAATGAAATGCATGGATCTGATAAAATACTAAACGGTTAACATGACATGGGCTGAAAAGGAAACTAGATCATCTTGCTTACTAATTGTTTCTAAATGGTTTCATGTTCTTGGCAAGGAAGGGTGTAGACATAGCATGTTTGTTCACACTTTTCTTCTTTTACTACACCTTGTTTTGTCAAGTCAGTTTTATTTATATAATGCTTATCACAGTACACATTTTTTTCAAATGAGCTTTACAGACATCCATGATGATAATGTTTATAATACCTAAATGACTTTGCATCCTTCTGTTGTGTGACAGACAGGTAAGTTGTATAAAACACAGTTTATTGAACAGAGGCACAGAAACTGGACAGGAATGCAGAATGCTGAGTATTGACAATATGCAGACAGAATGTAGACTTAGCTTGAAGTAATATTAATGTCTCTCTTGCAGGTGAATGATCAGAAGCAGACGGATGGCGGATGATTGAAGACAGGTAAGGATTCCAAAGAGCAGGTAAGGAGTCTTTAGTGTTCGTACAGACGAGACCAGACAAGGGAGTGCAGGAGAAGTGTCTCTTTATAGTGGGTGCTGATGATGAGGTGCAGGCGCAGTCAATCAGAACTCTGGGGAAAGTGAACGAGTGGGTGGAGCGTGCTGATCTGGTGACGATGGGTTGTCATTGGTCAGCGATGGTTGTGTCTCTGTGACCGCCTTATTGACCACATTTAGCAGTTCAGATTTTGCAGCCAGGTGGCTTTCATTCATTTGTGGCAACTTCATTTGATTCATTTGAGTTTGATTCAGTGTCAAGAACATAAATGGGAAGCATTTTTTCCTCTTAGTTTTCTTCCCCTTGCTTTTAGTTTTACTTTGAATTTTCAGACAAAGATCCATTGCAGTCGGAAACAAAAAGTCTACTTCCTGATTCACCATTTCCATGGATTCTGTCCTTGAGCGGTTGGTGTAACTTCTCTGTTGCAACCATAATGCATTTATGATTTTGAGAAATATCTGGACTGTTTCCTTGATCACTTTGATTTGTTCTTGGTCTGTTAGGCTGCATTTACACTGCAAGTCTTAATGCACAGATCCGATCTTTTGACCGTATCCGTTTTTTTGGCCATTGTGTTTACATTCACTTTAGACGCAACTGGAATCCGATATCTGTGTTTACGTTTACCCCGTTTACATCGGATGCCAATTTTCCACAAGTTAGTATGATTCTTTAGGGTCTTCATGAAAAGTCTATAACATACTTTGATTAAAATTTCTTAATGGTTGTGTAAAAAAAAACAAAAAAAAAACACCCTTTTTACCTTGTCAAAAACAGCTCCGTTCACAGCGAGCCGTTTCGGTGCATGTCCCTTTAAATGATAATGAGCTACTGTTCACCCCACCCCTATCTTCCGTGGGCGGGCTGTAAACACTATTTGGCAGGTATTGCATTGAACTCACCATTCTTATTTATGCAGTTATAAATGCTCAAAAACGATTAAAATACATTTGAAAATGACTTGTTAGTCATTAACTAACACCTTTATAAACCTCATTGTAGTGTTACCATGTTATCTTTACATAAAATGTAAAGTTTGTAATAAGACAATCACCTTAATGCATTGTTCATTATAAACGTGCAGTTATGAATTACAGTGAGAAGGTTCTAAATAGAAATGACGACATAGATGTTTGTTCGACTGTATTATTTTGATAATGAACAAGCTGCGATGTCACGTTTGCAGTGCTTTGTTGTGTGTGCGTGAGGCGCCGGCGCGATCAAACAGCAGTCTTTGCAAGGGACTTGCCTCATAGTCATGGCAACAGTTCGTGTCCAGGTCAGATTATGTCAGAGTTTGTTGGAAGATCATACCACACTGCTCAGACATTCCCCGACCCAACAAACGCCGATTAAACATGTTCAGTCAGGTGAAAACAAACTCCGACCAACGGTAACAGACGCCGACAGGGGTATCACACTAGCTGCGTCTTATTTCGGAGGCTGCGTCCTGATCCAACAAACTCCAACAGACGCGTTTGTTGGCGTTTATCTGTGCGGTGTGAACTGGCCTTTAACTTCAGCCGCATTCGTCGTGGAACTCGCTAACTAGCACATTATTAGGAAAGGCGATTTGCAAAGATTCATAAAAAAACTATAACGTTACTTACGTCTTCTGGAGGTACTGATCCATCCTTCAGGAACTTTTTAGCAAAACAAACTTTTTAGCGCAGACATAAACGCATATAGGTAGATCCGGGGCGCATTCCCTTCAAAAACAAAATGAATCCACTGCGTCTTCAGCGGCTCAGATGTCGAGAGTAAAGGACGACTGCTATGTTCATTCTTATATCCAATAACAAAACGCCTCAGTTGCTTTGGAGATATTCTTGTCTACACCTGCGCAGCGTCGAAACAATGGCGGACTGTCTGTTTACAGCTCACTCACGGCGAGTCTATGCTAAAACGGCAGTGCCCGTCAAGAGTCGTGGGAGGGGCCTGTGCAAATTTACGTCACTTTGCCAAGAATCTGTGAACGGCTTGATCTGACAAAGTGCTTATGATTTGTGGGGATTAAAAAAAAAAGCACTGGGTGGATTTTTATCATTATAGGGTGGTTGTGTAGACACTGCCAACACACATTTATGTCCAAACACCATGTAAAAGTGAATTTTGCATCCGATGTCCCCTTTAAGATATTTTTGATGAAATCCGAGAGCTTCATAACTTTAAGGTTGAACCACTGTAGTCACATGGACTATTTTAACGGTGTCTTTACTACCTTTCTGGGCCTTGAAAGTGGTAATAACGTTGCAGTCTATAGGGAGGTCAGAAAGCTCTTGGATTTCATCAAAAATATCTTAATTTGTCTTCCGAAGATGAACAAAGGTCTTACTAGTTTGGAACGACATGAGGGTGAGTAATTAATGACAGAAATTTAATTTTTGGGTGAACTAACCCTTTAAATTAAAATAAATGTGTTTCAATTAAAGGGCTGGCCGATAATATATCGAGATCGCAATAATATTTACGTTGATAACAGTGATAAGCTCTGGACATTTTTACTCGATATGGATTAATCTAACAGCCTATCACACAGCTGAAATAAACGCAACAACAGCCAGTCAGTGCATGTCGCTAATAAGTAATTTCTCCGTGTATCTGTGTGAATGAATGGTGCGTGGTTTTGTCTGATATACAAACTCACACGTGACACAGCATCTGCCGTCTCAATATATGAGGACATGAACTTCATCTCCAGAGCTGGGAGTCACTTCACAAGCTTTTCACCGTTTCATTTGAGAAAAATTACCATCAAATACACACTGAAACTGAAACTAAAACGGAAAGAGCTTCATGACAAACCGACAAAATAAAAGTTTGGTTTAACTTCAAGAAATTATGACAGAAATATACAGTGCACAGCATAAATGAGTACACCCCCTCTGAAACTTCTGAAAGTCAGCAATTACTCAATTACTTAGAAGACATGTTAGGGTTCTTTAGAGATATAATGTTCCAGAAAGTCTGCTTAATCAATTAACAAAGAAGCATGTCAAAATTATTCAGGAAAATAAGATTTTCTTATCAAGGTGATAAAATGTTGTGTAGCAAAAATGAGTACACCCTCCTAAAAGTTACTAAATAAAACGAAATAAAATTCTGGTGTAAGTTTAAGGCAATGTTTGATCAACAGGTAAGTATGTTGAACCAAAACATTTAAAGAAAAGTAATTTCTTGACAATTAAAAGTGTTATATAGTCCACTGAATCATTCTCAGACTTAATGCTGACAACAATGGAACCACTTGGGAGAGAACTGTCAGGAGACTTATTTCTTAGCACAAAAGAGGACAGTGGTACAAGAGGATTGTTTTAAATGTTAAAATATAGCAAAAGTAACACAGAAAATCAAAAACAATGGACTTGTGACAAGGCCCCTGAAATAATCAGGCCTTCATTTTAAGCTTTCATTTAGTGATGAGGGATTTTTTTGCTAGACAAAGAGCAGGAGAAATACCAAGCGAGTGTCTCAGAGCCAGCAAAAGCTATGAAAAGAGTGACTGTTTATCTCACAGAGTAAGATGCAGCCTGCAGAAATGACATGCATGGTTGTTGTTCTCACTGGAACTACCTACAGCACAATAAAGTCAGTTAGCCATTTCCAAAGCCCATATTTACAAAATATAGATTCTGGGAATCAATACTCTGGTCTCATGAGACCAAATCAATCATTTTGGATCTAACAGCATCCAAAATGTTCTGGTGTTGCTAGAGGAGGAGTACAGTGAGAAGTGCTTGGTTCCCACAGTAAAGTTCAGTGGTAGTAAAGCTCTTATATAGGGATGTATGAGTGCTGAAGGTGTGAGGGAGTTGTGCTTTATCAATGCTGTCATGAATTCCCACACCACTGTGTAATTTAATACACAAACTTGAAACAGAAGATGTTACCCTGTTCTCATTCCCTGCATTGTTGGGCATTTTTTCAACATGACAATGAGGATATGCATTCTCCCAAGGTGAAAAACCTTCTGTGGACATGTATTGCACTCAATCTTAACACTCTTGAGCACCTGTGGGGGATTCTGTAGAGACGAGTTGAGCAACACTCCCCATTAAAGATCAGGGAATTTAAGGAGCTCATCATCCAGGAGTTAAACAGGACAGATGTGACAATTTGGCATGAACTTGTACACTCCGTGCCAAGAAGGGTCAGAGCATCATATTTAAAATTATGGAGGGCATACTAAGTACTAGAATATTATACATTTGTTGAATTAAATCTAGGGTGTACTCATTTCTGCAATCCTTAATTTAAACAAAATTGGCTAATTTATTTTATGGCTATTAATGACATATATTTCTCAGTTTTTATTATGTATATGTTTAATACATTTTAGTTTTGCCATCTTTCCATGAATTGTATTAGTGATCATAAAGACAATACATCTTTTGTATTTATTCAGAGGGGGTGTACTCATTTATGCTGTGCACTGTATCTCTACTGTATACTAAAATGTACTTCTCAAAATAATAATAGTAATATAAGGAATATCATAAAACCAAGATATTTTTTCATCCATGTTTTTAATTTATACAGTTCTGTTATCTTATTTGACAAAAAATAAAAATGATTTGTTGTAAATTAATGGTTATATTTTCATTTGATTACATTTTAAAGGCTTGATTAAATTGCTAAAGTTTATATAAATTTGTATTAAATCATAAATCAAAGAATCCCAAAAATAAAATGGATTTCACGGGGCCCTAAATTAAAAGGTAGAAACGCTGTGGAGTTCAATTGTGAACAAACAAGTTTACATGTTTCCTTTCATTCTCAAGGTCTAACAAATATATGGAAAGCATTTCCTTCCCCATTAACGGTAAATGCATATCATGATAAATATAGATATCGTATGATATGGAAAAAAAAAAATGTTGTGATAATATTTTTGGTCATTTCGCCCAGCCCTAATTATAATACTTTATCAGTGAATGCATTAAGGAAACAAATTATTTAATTTTGATGGCTATTGTCTCCTAATTATTAAATGATTTTGTTTCTGTGGTGTTCTTTACAACATGTTCATTTCAGATAGTAGCTGCCTATCATACACTGTTTTGCATATACATTTTCCTGTTTACATTTTCAAAGGCATGCTTATTTGCATAAATAATATGTTGCTTGTGTGTTCAGGATGGCACACAGACTGGTTCAACAATGTATCACAGGCGGTGTGAGGGGAACTTGGTGACCCCAAAACATATGCTCTTAAATTTTTGCCAAATGTCTATTTATGATCAGTAATCATATAGAACAACTGTCAGACTGAATTTGAACTCAATGTAGCATGTATAAAATACACCGTCATCACTGTATCAGACTTTTTAGTCCTTTAACTTATGTGTGTAGGTGTATAACTCCCATCTTATATGTTGTTTTCTGCCTTTTGTATTACATTGGACATGGAAGCACAAAATATGATGGTGAGAGTATTCCCATCTCCATTTCAATAATTAACTGACCATGTAGTGGCACAACAGAGCTGTGATGACGTTTATTAATTTTGAAGTTGTTTTAAGATGTTGTTCTGTTTAGTTTATACTGCTGTAATTTGTGAAGTGTATGTCCATTGACCAGTGTTTCAAGTTACCTATGAGTTAAATGGTGAATTACACCCTAGACCGAAACATGATAGCCTGCAGAGATTTTCTTTTATGGCTAGACTACCTGTATTGTCATTATTACTGTTTTACTTATGTATGTAATGTCATTTCTTCACAACTTCAATGTATATTCAACAATGTTGAAATAAAAGTTTGAATCAGTTGTTATTTTATGACCATGTCTGAGCTCATTAAAAACAGTATTACAAAACTTGCAATCCTGATTCTATAGGAGGTAAAAATAAATCAAATAACACCCCCCCCCCCCAAAAAAAACCTTAAATGATCTTAATAAAATAATGATCTTAAATGATTTCAAATGCTACATAGATGTTTTACAAGATAAAATATTTCAGAGTTCCTTGTGCTGTATTCAATATCCACATACCGCCCCCCCCAAAAATCTATTTCAGCGCCATTTAAAAACTAAGATAGTATAATAAAATAATGTAAAGATCTCAAGTGAAGACGATGATTTAAACCATTATTTTATTAAATCAAGCAAATTCGTGGGCAGCGTATACGGACAAACAAGCCAAGAACACCTAGAGTTCAATAACATTACAGCAGATTCAAGGAAACAGTTTGTTTTGCAAAGTGTAAGGAAAACACACACACAGAAAATGTTGATATTAAAAATTGGTAAACAATTTCGAAAACAGTGTGTTTCAGGAAAAGTGCAAACAAATTAAAGAAGCATTTAAAAAATAAAAAAAAACTGTTACATGCTAATATTTGGTCTAGTTTCAGAGTCAGATGACCACTGGGAAAGACCTTGTGACTTGTGTGAACTTTGATGAGGCCGAGAACACTAGCATTGTTAAACATGCGGTACAACAACAGTGTTCAATAGAAACTAGAATCCAACTAACTGAGACTAAGTTTGTTTCACATATAGCTGTAAATTATCGCAGTAAAAAACGATTCACTTGCATTTGCTAGTTATAACTATTGACATTTACGATATGTTAAAACATTTTGGTGTTCTGCTGATGAGGACAAAAACTGCTTACCACATGTTTTCAGAATAAAAGAACAACAAATGATATAGACATAGAACACAACGTCTGTTTTCTGGATCAGATCTAAAGGACAGACACCTAAAACACTTGTAAAAGTATTGGTGTTAACAGAATAAAAAAAAAAAAAAAAAGGCATGAATCATCCCACTTTTCACTTAAAACTACTACTTATCAACTGTAATTAATTTACTTAACTGTTGTTTAAAGACAAACACAAAAGAACTGTATCTATGAAATGCACAGCTTAGTTAGAAAAGGTTTAAGTGTAATAGTTGCATAACAGAAAAACAGCAAGACTCACTTTTCATGTTGGGGCGTTGTGTCTTGTGATCCCACATTGTAGACAGACCAGAAAGATGACCTAAAAGAAATATCATTTGTTTAGTCTTAAGCAGTGTCATGTAGAAGAAAAGCTGTTTAATTCTCTTTATGCTGTATTTGATAGCGTTTTCATTAACTCCTATGAACATGTTTGACCACGCTCGGAGAGTAGTCTTTACAAACTGTACAACTGTACTAAAGCAAAGAAAGAAAGTAAGTATAAACCGCATTGTTGACTAGTGGGGAAAAAAATGTCATTTACAAATCAACATAAACTTTCACAATAGACCAGGAGAGAGGATTTCTGTATTCTTTATAGCTAATTGTTTTTCCTATATGCCTTACACACGTTCGTACTCGTAGTAAATTGATCTCTTGAATTTACTTTTGTGCAAACATGTATAAAGATTATGTTTGATTTTATCTATAGCCTTTACAAGGGCATGTAGCTTTATGGTTCTTAATGTGTTTGCATTACATCAGTGTGGCATAGTCCCTCTAACAAATCTGACAGAAGAGCAAATATGTACAAAGATTTTTAGGACATATAGTATCTTTATTTGGAGTCAGAGAACATGGTGATAATAGTTGAAAACATACTATAATCTTTAACCTCAAGTGGGATGTTGAAAGAAATTCTGCAAATGTTAAACACCTTAAGAAAATCTTTTGAAATGCTGGTTTGTCAAAAGAGAAAGTTCAGTCATGCATTTAAAAAGTTTCATCACGCATGCTTTCCCATGTGAGGAAAAGCATTAAAGCATGAACTTACACTGTTTTGTCTTCACCTAAAACAAAACAGCCCAACCAACAAAATGTGAATATTGTCATCTGCTATCTGAACAAAATGACTAAATCTAGTGGAGTGATAAAGACGTAATTTGCAAAACCAGATTTACGAACTTGTAACAAACTTAGAAATTGCTCATGAATGTCTTTTTCTGCATTTATTATAAACGTTGCTTTTCTTGTATCGTGTACCCCTTTCTTAGTGTTTTGTGCCCACATAATTTTTGAATTTTATCTTCAGTTTTACCAGAGTGTGGAATGCTGTTTAATAACCTCAAACTTTAATAAATGTGCAGCTTTCAGTTACTTAGTTGTGATTCATCATAATAGTTAAGTGTAAAACAGCATGTCTTACTTTTCGTGTTGACATCAATTTAGTCAAACACTCAAGCAGAAAGACCACCACTTAAATTCTTGATTTTTATTTTTTCATACTGAATGTTGAGAGCTCTCAAAGAACAGTCTTCACCTAAAAAAACAAAACACTTTCACAACTGCTCACAAATGGTTTGTGTTTTATTATAAGTTATACTTTCCAATGTGTGCTGTACCCTCTTTTCTTAGTGATTTGGGCTTTTGAATTTTAGGTGTTTTGGATAATTCTGTACAAAGATTGTTTGAAAGTTATCTATAGCATTTACAAGAGTGTGGAACTTTGCATCACAGCGGTGTGACACACCCTGACAAAATATGTTGGCCTGTAAAAATACACAAAGATTTTAGCGCAACTGTTTATACACAGAAAAATATCTAACCGTGTATGGTGTCGCTTTGATAGAACATTCCATTACCTGTTTGTTTGGGGTCAAAGTAGATGGTATCTGTAACAGATGTAAACACGAGAGAGAGATAAACTCAAATGCAGGAGTTCATCCAGCACAAACTGATATAGACAAGTATTCAGATGAATAGCTTCAAGTGCATCATCTCACCCACACGTGATCAAAAGACATAAAGGAAGCTCACGAAGAGCGCTATGAAGCGAGTATAACGAGTCCAAAACCACTCGGGTAAATATAAACGGAAAACAGATGACTAGTTGAACTAGTCACATAACAGGAAAAGATAATTTAAATAGTCCGTAGAACACGCACAGGAATCAACACAGGTTCACGAGGAGATTAAACACAGTCTTTTAGCGCTGGAAACCAAACAGAACAATCCGTGGAAACGATCGCGACCCCGAAAACACAAGCAGCAGGAAAAACAGGCCCGTAGTCACAATAGAGAACAGACAAAGAAGGGCTGAGACTGTTGTGTTTAGGTAGAGCGTCTTCTGATTGAGTCCAGGTGATAATCATCAGTAATCCGGAGAGCGCGAAGGGGTGAATGAATGCGGAGCTCATCTCTTTAATTTATGTGCTGGATGTTGATGTGTTAGTTAAAAAAAGTGTTAGTAAAAACAACAAACAAAAACTTTAAAGCAACATGAAACCATAATATTCATATTGAAAATATTGTATAATTACACGTTGAAGCATACTCTCAGTTTGAAAATGACTTCCATAATATGTTCTTTTAGTATGAAGCTTTGTCTGGATCATCCAACAAAGTTTTGTGTTCTGACCTCACAAAGATCACACCTAGATTAGCTTTCTAGAGCATTGCATGTTTGTACTATATGCCTTAAACCAACATACTTCCTTTGTGGTTGTTAAACACCTCAGGTAAATCATGTGAAATATAGTTTTGTCAAAAGAAAAAAAAAGGTTAATTCATACATTTAAAAAGTTTTCTATGTGAAAATGATGTGTTTGCCACAAACACATCCAAAGAGTTTTACTCCTGTGAGGAAACCACTCGGCTACATTACAAAAAATGTTGGGTTAAAAATAACCCAACAAGTAACCCAGCTATGGGTTAACATAGCACCTTCCCAACTGTGGGTTATTTTTAACCCAACGGTTGGGTTAACTATTTACTTTTATTCATGACATTATTTTAATATATAAAATTTACTTTGTTTTCTAGATTGTTTATTTGTATAAAATAATATGTTTTAACAAATATATTTTAAATTACAAATGAAATATTGTGGAGCCATTTAATGTAAATATACATAAGTGTACATATTAAATTCAAAACACACAAGTGTACGTCAATTCAAAACCTATGCAAATTTGTACAAACAGTACACATTCAAAACCTACACAAACATGTACAGAGTAAACTCAAAACATAAATAAAATATGTATACAGAACACAAAAATTCAAAATGAACACTACATTTAAACCTACACAAAAGTGTACAGTACAAATATTAAATTCAAAACCTATAAATTTGTACAAACAGTACAATTAAAACCTATATTTAAAACCTTCGCAACCATGTAAACTCAAAACATACATAAAATATGCACATACAGAACACAAATACAAAATGAACACTAAATGAAAAAACTACGAGTACACATAAATTCATAACATTAAATCCTTCAATAAATAAACATATCTTTAATGAAAAGTCAACACTGTACATTGAATGCATTGATGTGTTGTAAACATACCTTAAGTAATAAAACCACAAATATGTTGGACCTAATGATGATGATCAAAGTTCTTAAGGAGGCAGCAAAGTGTTGAAGGAACCCCTCTTAACAGTCAACATTTGAAGCATGTATGTTTGTTCCTGGAATTTCAGTGATGAATGCTTTGTAAACAAGTCCCAGTTCAACACTGGATTTGCAGATCACGGGCGGTGACTAAAACTGCATCAGATGTCTGTTTTGTGTTGGCAATCGGCGCACAAGTGCATATAATGTAAACAACACGAATGTTTTTGTTCCCTTTTTATTTATAATGATGTTACAGCTAGCAGACATCTCTACACAAAAGCTGCGCTCTCTTGTGACTCTTTAGCTCCGCCCACGGCACTGACGGCAGACACGCCTCCAGGATCTCAGCTTTTTTCGGAAAGACTCGGTACAGCATATCTATCTTTTATAAATATGATAAAACTAAAGACTTATTGGAGATATGAAGGATGCAATACTACTCTACAGGTACTCAAGATTAACATGAGATTGGCAGAAACTGTGTGTTACCTACCCATTAATAACTCACCCTCATGTCTTTCCAAACCTCAAAGACCTTCGTTCATTTTCAGAACACAAATGAAGATCTTTTTAATGAAATCTGACAGATTTCTGTCCCTTTGTTGAGTAAAAGACAGGTAGTAAAAGGTAGTAAAAGACAATAAAGTAATCCATGTGACTCCAGTGGTTTAACCTCAGTTTTAGGAAGCGATGCAAGTATATTCTAATTTTTATTCCCTAACCATAATTTTCCACTTTATTTACAAAATAATAATCTTCAATGTTCACAAGAGCACCTCAACACATTCATGTTGTTTTGATGCAAGAGCAGATGTGTAAATGCAAAAATTATGTTTTTTTGCACAAACAAAGCACTCGTGTTGCTTCATAAAACTGAAACCGTGTCTACACCGGATGCGAGCAAAGCAACACATCAAAAGACAATAGAACCCATTATAATCAGTCATATTGTCTACACTGGATGCGGCGCGACAACAAATTCCCGAGTAAACGGATTCACTGTTCTATTTCTGATGTAGTCCAAGTGCTCTGCAACGGTCGGTTTGTCGCGTTCAGTGTAGACAGCTTTTAGCTGTTGTGGTGCGATGCGACAAAAGTCAAGTCTGGTGTAGACACAGTGAGAGGTTAAACCACTGGAGTCACATTGAGTACTTTAGTAATGTCTTTACTACCCTTCTGGGCCTTAAAAATTTTAGTTGCGTGGACTGTCAATGGAGGGACAGAAATTTCTCTGATTTCTTTAAAAAGATTTTGATTTGCGTTCCAAAGATGAGTGAAGGTCTTACGGGTGTGGAACGACATGAGGGTGAGAAATTAATGACAGAATTTTCATTTTTGGGTGAACTAACCTATTAACAAGCAGAATCACTAAAGGAAAGGAGAAATGGATCCATATGTACAGAGCAGTGTAATTTATTAAAGCTAATTTTGCAGTGTTGCTTTTACTTACAGGCTGAATGTCAGTTAAGCTGTGCTTCATTTCAGCACCATTTTACCATTTGTGAGGCATGGCGATGATGACAGGACAGCGGGAAGGGTTTTGAAGGCAGTTTCTTCATGACCATCTTTGAAACACAAGTTTAAAATTTTTTATTTATACCACGTGTGTGTGGACAAATTTCACATGCATGACATGGCCAATACATTTTTTCCCAAAATAAAACAACCCTTCACTATTCTGAACATCATTAAACTCAGCATTCCATTTCTTCAATAGTTTTTGTTCCAAAGGATCAAATCCATGCAGTTTGTTGAGGTGTTGTACGTCTAATGAACACATTAGCTTGGCTGTGAGGACTTCTTGCGTTCTTTTGATACTAAATCGTTCTCAGTCATCAAACAACTTGGATTCTGTTTAAATTAAAACATAATGTATTAAAACGAAGGAAGACAACTGAGAAAAAAACAAGAGTAATAAACTGTACCCCAGTGTTTCCCAAACAACCTGGTTCTGTAGTAGCCCTAGCACTGCACATTTTGTCTCTCTAATCCTGATTCAACTTACCAGCTTGTTAGCAGAGAGACTCCAAGGCCGGAAAAGGGTGTCAGATAAGGAAGACATCCAAAATGTGTATTGCTGGGGATACTCTAGGACCACAGTTGAGAACCACTGTCATCCAGCAGCATAAAACTTTCATCCACTCCTTGCTCTGTGTTACAATAAAGCAGAAAAATGAAATATTGTCAGTAAAGTATTTTTTTTAAAAAGTTGTCACATATTTAAATAGCTTACCTTCAAATGTTTCCATTAAATAGCAGGTTGTTGTAGTCTTTGCTTCACAAATTATTCCATTTGTCTAAAACACAAGTATAAACACATTTAGTACAACACAAATGCAAGAACTAACATAGCTTCATAAGAAATAATAGTACAAAGATGCTAATACATTCACATGCATTACTATATAGAACATGCATTATTAATATACCACATTTCTGCAAATACCAGATTTGCAGTTAGTGTTGTTACTACAGTAAATCTAATAAACAGTAGGTTATTTATCGATAACTACTCATGAACTAATCGTTCATTGGTTGCACAACGTTTTTCAAGTTTTTTGCATAGAAGCTGTTGGGAATATTGCGCTCTTTCATCTTACAATATCTTAGATTTTAGCGAATTCAAACAGCTCTGTTGTGTTGCCGTATGATCGAGGACCGACCTCGCGCTGTGTAGGCCGAGCTGATAAACGGTCCGTGCGGCGCGGCTCGGCTCAAACGAGAAGCGCTCTTTCGTTCCGCATTTCTAAAGGCACCTGTACAAAAAAAAAAACTACAAGTCTGAAGCTCAAATTTAGTTGTCATATTATGAAAGATTATCACGAAGACCGTAAAACATGCGTAATATTGGATAGTGATTGCTGAGACCTAGTCTTCCTTAGTATATCGATATAACGTTACATTTCACAAGACAATATTATTAGTTACCATAGTAAGGTAATACATCTCTAAGCAGTTTCGCTAGTATGTTTTAATTACTTTATTACTGCTGGCGAGCTGACTGGGATAGCTAGGATTCATTTCCAATCGATCTCACTTACCGGAGAACATTAAAACTGACTAGAAAATTACGACTTAAAAATACAAAATTCAGTTTTAGAATATATGTAATGTTTCAGTACACAATACCTAATGTTATAAAAGTTATATACACGAAAACGACATGACTTACCTTCATAATCAGGCTGCAGCAGCTTCTTTCTGTTGACTGACACTGGACCGTTAAAATTTGAACCGTCGTCACGGGATCCACATTTAACCCAACAAACACAGAACGTTGGCACAACGTAGCCAACCTTCTAACAACGTTTTAACAACATGGCCAAAAGGTTGCTATAACTACGTTGCGTTGTGAAGGTTGTTACAGCGTTGTCACAATGTTGACATCTGACCAGCGCTCAGTTCCATTGCTCAAGGTTGCGCTTGGGTGTGTGGACTACCACTGGACGACGTGAACTCGTCACTGCTCCAATTCCTCTGAAGCGCGGATTTTAAATTTCCACGACCGTTGATCCGTCTCTTCATCGAGCAAGGAAGGATATGTGAGTATTGCTTTTATTTATCCCTAAATAAGATATGCAAATATTCAAACACAGCATATACTTTCCGTGTCTAATGTGACATTTATTTGTCTACAAACTGAACGAAATAGAACAGAATAGTCCAGTAAAATTTACCAGTGTAATGCTGCCTATTTCTTTTAAGTATGCAGATGAGAACGTTAAAACGTCTTCTGGTCAGGTAAATGACAAATATTTCAACATCACGCCAAAAGTTATAAGCCATAGTGAAGAAAAAATGACTTGAGTGATGAATGGTTGACATTTTAGCACTTTATGAATAGCGACTCCACTGTTAATGTTTAACGTTAGTCCTTTTTTGGGAAACGAACATAAACGTTTGTAACCTCGAACACAGAAACCATCTTAAGTGCTATCCATCGAGAAACACGGTATTGTTTACCTTGTTTATTATTACAGAAGCTGTTCGTCAGGCCAACAGTGAGCATGTCACATTACCGATCAAAAGCTTGGGGTCAGTAAGATTATTTTTTAATGAATGAATGCATGAATTTATACGTATATTAATAAATACATTAATCCAAGGAAGGACACAAATTGATCAAATATGACAGTAAAGATATGTAATAGACGTAAATATGCAGCAGCACAACTGTTTTCAACAGTGATAATAATTAGAAATGTTTCTTGAGCAGCAAATCATCATATTAGAATGATTTCTGAAGGATCATGTGACACTGAAGACTGGAGTAATGATGCTGAAAATTCAGCTTTGATCACAGGAATAAATTACAATTGTAATACTAGTTATTTTAAATTATAATAATTTAAATATTACTGTTTATATTGTATTTTTGATAAAATACAATGAATGTACCCTTGGAAAGTAAGTGAATTCCTTCAAAAACATAAAAAAAAAAATCTTACAGACCCAAACTTACGAACGGTAGTGTATGTTATGCATGTAAATCTTTGCTAGGGTTGAAATCAAGCAATTATTCTTATATTGATTTTCTTTTATTTCTTTCAACAGGCTATTTTCTTACTCATAGCTTTCAGTCAGGCGACTGGAGCAGAGACCTGGAGGGCAAAACACCCATAGAACTACAGGAGAGGCCTGACAATTTTCCATCTGTTTCAAACAACAAATATTACATCACATCTCAAAAAAATATCTCAGTAAAATGCACGTCCATATACAGCACCTGCTGCAGTATTTCAATCAATAACAGTAGAGTATTCACTTTAAGTACCTTAAAGTAATAAAACAGTGAGATTAAAAGATAAAATTCTTTATATAGCTTATTTCTTGATGCATACTATATACAGGCGAGCAGATGAGCCCAGAATATGAACGCCACACACTAACTAGGCAAGCAGATGAGCCTAGAACATAAATGCAATGCCTAACAACAAACTGTATGTTGCATTTATGTTCTAGACTCATCTGCTTGCCCCCCTGTATATATAGTATCCATCATCAATAAGGTTTATATTGAATTTGGCCTCGTTTTACCCTCCAGGTGGGTGTTATATAAAAACTAGCAATGAAGGTAAGCTTACACTATTTTAAATATTTTCTTGTAAACAATCGAATGGGTCTATTAATGAATCTGTTAAATTTAATACAATTAAAGATTAAGTAACAATAAAAAAGTAACACTTTCAGAATGTTTACATTTGTGGAATTCACCTCAGATCAGTGTAGCTGTAATTCCTAATGCATGGAGGCATTAGATAAGGTAAATACTGTATGAAAGTGATGTTAGATACAAAAATCTCTCTCTTTTTTTAGGCAATATCAACACCATACAACAGGCCCTGCTCTCCTCACCAAGAACAAGTAAGAATTTATCTAAAAAGATTTTTATTTTATTTTTTTTATTTATATTTTTTTTTATATTTTGTGAACTATAACTTTGTTGTCATTTGTCTATAACAGCAGATAGTAGTATTATTAACAATATGATTCTGCATACTATTTTCAGCACCCGAGCCATCATGGACATGGAAAGGTCTTGACACCTTGCCAAGAGCTGGATTTTTTGGTAAGCATAAATAGATACGCAGATTTACACAATACACTATATATCAAAAAATGGTTGTAATTTACTAATACTGTATGTCATTTAAGGTAAACTTTCTTTTGGTAACACTTTAAAAGGTTAGTTCACCCAAAAATGAAAATTCTGTCATTAATTACTCACCCTCATGTCGTTCCACACCCATAAGACCTTCGTTCATCTTCAGAACACAAATTAAGACACTTTTGATGAAATCCGAGGGTATCTGATCCACACATAGGCAGCAACGTCACTGGACCTTTTGACGTCCAGAAAGGTAGTTAAACATGGTTAAAATAGTCAACATGACTACAGTGGTTCAACCTTAATGTTATGAAGTGACGAGAATAACAAAACTAAAATAACTTTATTCCACAAATTTGTCTGTCCTGTCATTCTGCTATGTTGTTTACATTCAGCGCTTCCGTGTTTACGTCCGAACGCGGGCTCAGTATTGGCCGGCTCTGGTCACGTGAGCAGCATGATGCATGTGTGTGATGCTGATGCAGAAGCCTGCCAATAATGAGCCCGCATTTGGACGTAAACACTGAAGCTGCAACGAAAATAATGCAGCAGAATGACAGGGCACAGACGAATTTGTTTAATAAAGTTTTTATTTTTGTTTTGTTTTTGCGCACAAAAAGTGTTCTCGTCGCTTCATAACATTAAGGTTGAACCACTGCAGTCACTTTGACTTTTTTAACCATGTTTTCAACTACCTTTCTGGACCTCAAAAGATGCAATGATGTTGCTGCATTCGTGTGGATGTGTGGATCAGATACCCTCGGATTTCATCAAAAATATCTTCATTTGTGTTCCAAAGACAAACGAAGGTCTTACGGGTGTGGAACGACATGAGGGTGAGTACTTAATGACAGAAATTTCATTTTTGAGTGAAGTAACCCTTTAAAGTCTTATTTGTTAACATTAGTTTATGTAGAAGTAACTAACATAAACAATGAGCAATACGTTTGATACAGTTTTTATTATTCATCTTTACAAATGTTAGTTAATAATAACATGTCTGTTCGTTGTTTTTTCTTATTTGTTCACAGTGCGTTAACTCATGTTAATAAGTACATCAATTGATTTTAAATATGAATTTGTAAATGTTGAACTTAATGTTAACATAAAAATGTTGCAGAAGTATTGTTCATTATTGCTTTATTTTAACTAATTTAGTTAACCAATGTTATCTAATGAAACATTAGATAATATTGGTTAACTAATTTGTTAACATTTTTTAAGAATGGTATACAATGGTGTACAATTTTACAAAGTCGTAATTTGTAAGCCATCTACTAGTCATTTAACATCTGGCTTTGACAGCTAGTTGAGTATAACCATTAGATGTAAAATTGTGTTATTAACACAAAATAATTCTTTTAGATTTATGCAACACACCAAAGATCACGTTTGAGATCACGCGCACAGGACCTTTTGAGAAGACTAATTTCTCCTGTCTGCTCACTAGTCACTCTGGTTAGTCCCAGTCTGTCATATCAAGCTCCGATCTGCTCTGTTCTCTGCCCAGTTTACCTGTGCCTGCAGTTCAACTCTCTCTGGTCCCAGATGTCTACAGGTTTCGGACTCATGCTTCAAGGTTTCTGCGCTTGCATCTCTCCTGGATTTGTTGATCTTTCCTGGACTCATTCTGGTTACCAGTCTTTTCACCTGTCCTTCGACTATGCTCACCTGTCAGCCATGTACAGAGCCCACTTTTGTTCAATAAATGTTCTGAACTGCCTTTGCTGTTTATTTTTTATTTATTAAACAAAATATTATATATATATATATATATATATATATATATGCTGTCACATATATTATATGCTTTTATAAATGCATATTTTTCGAAGGATAATTAGAATATCATATGCAGTTTTAATAAAGTTGAATTATGTAACCTTGTATGTCATTTTTACTCTTCAAAGTGTACATTTGCAGGTGTTGGTTATAATTTATTAATTTAGTGCCCATAAATAATAGTAAGTATAAACAATGTATATAAAAAAAGTATTATATAGTGATCTAATATCGAGTGATTAAAAATTAACCACGAAATATAACACGCAGAATGGGAAATATTTATAATCTACCATTAAAAAACTAAGTTGTCAGAACGTCGTGTCGCAGTTGCTCAATGTTGCGTAATAACGTTGCTACAGCCCAACTCTACGTTGTCACAATGTTGTGGGCACGTAGACCGCGACGTTGCCATAGTGGAAATGCAACGTGCCACAGACGTTGCCACATCGTAAATGTGTTTGCTGGGAACCCAACAGATGGGTTATTAATAAAATAACCCAACAATGTTAAAAATAACCCAACATTTTTGGTAAATAACCCAACATAGTGACCCAATATGTGTAACCCAACGTTTTTTACCACACCCTAGCAACCAATTACAGCACCCTAGCAACCGAGTACCGAATTTTGCCACTGCAAGCACCATTCACATTTTCTTCAGGAAATGTACATTCTATACCATCTATATATGTCCTGACATCTGACAACCTGTCAGTCTGAGAGTTATGAGGGGTAATAAATCATACACACTTGTAAATCATTTAATAAACACTTAAGTCATAAAGTGATTGTCAAAAGTATCGTCAAAGTATTTTATTTTACACTTTTTTGCACAGAACAATCATGTTTTATAAGAAATACGTTTTTGTAAGGGTTTGAGTATCTCCTGGCCTTTTCATCCTACAGAAGACCATAAGCTATTGACCTTAGTTTAATTGAATAGAGACTTCAAACAGATTTTGTGTGTGTGTTTCTTGGAACATGTTAAAATTTATATAGCCTATTTTGTAATAAAATACATTAAAATTTAATTACAAAACTTGAGTTTTATGGTATGATTCTAGCATGTATTGTGTGTTAAATTGAACGAAATTGTTTTGCAATTACATTTTAATATATAGGCTATATATTTTTTATTTATTTATTTTTACAAATGATTACCCATTAAGCTGGCTATCTTGATAGCATTGTTCCTCATGCTGTCTATGTAGGCAGCACACCAGGTTTTGAGAGACTGCCTCTGGCGTTTATCCTTTCAGTTTTTCCTCTAGAGACAGCTGAACTACAGAGGCTCGTGTAGATTTCCTCATTAAGAGGAGAGAGTGTTTGAGCAGTGAATACAGGGTGGGGATGGTTGTTAAAGCGCGTTTTGACATGAACAAAACCTCAAATAGACTAATTTGTGTTGATGTTATTATCCGAAGAAGCTAACGGTCAGGTAAGATAAATATGTTTTCTATCTGGTTCGTTTAGATCACTAAACAATTTACTCTGTTTCTGTTTTTTTTTTTTCCCCTCAAATGTAGGTTTTAGGAATTAATTTTAATTTTAAATGCGTTTAAATAATTTTGCTTTTCGATCGTTGCCGTGAAAATGAACCAAATGCGACGACAAGATATGTGTATGCTGCTACTGTTACATAGCTAAATCTGTTTTTTTTGTTGTTGTTTGATTCGCATGTATTGTATGTCAAATTGAACGAAACAGTTTTGTAAACGAGAGAAACTATTAAAACTACGGTTGCCATGATATTGAATGCCATGACAGTCACTGAAATAGAACTTTGGTTCTTCCTCCTTTGCAATTTCTGCAATCTATCGCTTCTCAAACTAGCCTACTTTACATTAATGTTTTGTTGTAACGTTACAGTTAAATATTAGCCCCAACATGAATTCTAGACTAGAAGAAAGCTGTCTCCTAAAGGCTAATCATTATTTTTTATTGAATAATTCCCTTACGAAAAAGAAGTTTATTCAAGTGTGCTATTAGTATACTACTTTAAAACTAAAAATAAGAAAGTATACTTTCAGCCTACCTTTTATATACTTCTCAGAAATATACTTAAAATTGCACTTAAGTATACTTGACTTATACTGACAGAAAATTCTAAGTATATTTGGCCTATACTTGGACTCAGTCTTTTGATCGAGATATACTTACTTAGGTGTTCTAAGTATTCTTGGCTTGTAGTTGTGTTTAATCTATTGATTTAGTAGACTATTAATTACTTTTTTCCACATAGTTTTACATACGGTCTTTTAAACGTAGGCCTACATTGTTTGAAAATATTGAATTACAAAGAAAACAGATATATTCCTAATTCTGAGTATCCGAATTGCTAGTCCATTGGTAGTGTGCATAGGAATTTACTTCAAATCTACTTCACTCTTTCCTCGCCATTTACTGAATTTTCAGGTTATACGGTAGGGGGCGCTGTCACGCATCTTCTGAAAGATTACAGAATCTCCGGATCAAAAGAGTATGAGGTCTCTGTGGAAAAAAAGTGGGCATTTCTGTATTTGTGGGTGTTTTCAAACTGGTGGGTGTTTATATATCATGCAATGAAAATGATCCCCTTCACCCGACCCCACCCCTAAACCCTACCCACACTGACGTGGGCAAATCAGGTAACGCTCTCAAAAATGCCCCTCTGTTTATGGCCTCGCCCACTGATCATTACTGTCCTGCAGAGACCTGTACTTGGATCAAAACGCAGGAGAAGCAGCAGCTGAAACAAGGGATAGAAGATTACTCATGCAAATGTATCGATCATCAAACATTAAGCAGCATATAAATCAAAACTGCCTAACGTTACTGAATGAAATGTCGACCCAGGATGAGCTATAGGACTGTGAAGCTTTGGGGGTGTTGATGGACTCGATCTACTCCACCTGTGTTTAATCATCGCTCTGAATCCCATCTTTGACAAAAATGCAATTTTCTCAGTTTATTTGTTTAAAATGTTTCCTTTTTTTTTATGAAACCCACATTTAAGTGTTGATAAAAAAGGATTCATGAAGTTAGAATAAACTATTTTTAAAATGGAAAGAGTTAAAGTACAGTTAAAGGTATTTCAAGTATAAAAATACCTAAATAGGAACATAGTAGTATACTTAAAGTGCAAAAATAATATATAAAAAGTAAACTATAAGTGTGATGTTATGTTCACTTGAAGAAAACTTACAAATATACTTGCACTAAACTAGTAGTTTACTGAGAGTATATTTCAAAGTGTACTGCTAGTATACTTACTACATAAAGTATACTTGATTAAATATACTTGAACATTAAGTATACTTGATAAAATGAACATAGTTCTTTTTCGTAAGGGTTAGCTGGGAGATGGGAGTTTCTTTAAAAAAAATGCATTTCAGTACAAATGAGTAGCTAAGTACTAGGCTAATTCAAATAGGCCTACCTCAAAATTAGTGGCGTTATTTAGCCCAGTGGTTCTCAAACTGGGGTACGTGAGGTGACGAGGGGGTACGCAAACAAAATGCTGAGTTTCGCATTCATTTAATTCTACCCCACCTTAAATTAACATTAAAACCAAGAACTAACATGCAAAATGTCATAAATACATGACATCCGATCTTTTGCCGTCAAAAACCGTGCAGAGTATGCCGTCTTAGCAAATCATGCTACATTAGCTACTGCCATTCAATGTACCTTTGTAAAAGTGGGGATTTAGCACTTCCTAGCATGAAGAACAAATAGCCTGTAAACACAGACTGTGCATAGAGATCGATTTAAGACACAAACTCTCTTCGATACAAAAACCTTGCAAGTTCTTGTTTTTAATGTTGATAATATACGAGCAAGAATGCAATTTTTTCCCCAAATATCCACACGATTGCAAATGTGACATTGTTTTTATAAAAAGGGTTCAACAAAAACTCTGAACGAATGGTAAGAGTAAATGATTCAATGACTCATTCACAAATACAGCCACTTGCTCCGTTACTGAATGAATGAATTACTCGATGACTCACTCACTAAGACAGTGACTTACCGCCACCTACTTAGTTTAATATTTAAAAGGATCACTTCGTTTTTTTTACCATCATTGCATATTTCTATATTGAACCTTTTTTAAGTCACTGTCTTTTTTATTTGAAACATTATTTATTTAAAAAGGTATTTATAAAGGTAAAAAAAAATACACTGGAAAATCAATTTAAGGGGGCAACTATTGTCCCTTAATGGAAAAGGTGTGACTGCAGTCTAAGTGGAAGAGAGGGGGTACACAGAAAGATGCTTCAGGGGGTACCCCACTCTAAAAAGTTTGAGAAACACTGATTTAGCCTGTATGCAAAAACAGTGTTTCCGTTAACTGGGTTTAAAATCATATATTTTTTAAAGGTATGAAGTTGCCATTTCTATTGACCTGAAAATCAGAAAAACGCATTGTTTAATAGCAGTGTGTAAAATTCACCATTCTATTTAACTGGAAACACTGTTTTTGCATACAGGCTAAACAGGCTTCCGTTTGTCTATTGACAGTATGACCGGAGGGCATTACAGAAAGCAGGTTGTGACATACCTGGGTATGTTTAAGACTAAGTAAACGGATAACCTCAACTTTCGGTTCCAAAAATGGAGGTAACTTTCAGGGTATGTAAGTAGCCATATAGCAACTTATGTTCCAGGGTTAGTTTGCTTAAGAGGTGTTCAGATGCATGTTAAACAATAAAATAATTATATATTAGAATTAAATAAACATAGTGCTTTATAATATCTATCTATCTATCTATATATATATATATGTAGATATTATAAAGCACTATGTTTATTCAATTCTAATATATATTCATTTTATTGTTATTCCACCAAATCTGGATTTCAAAGTGCATAATGCACTTTGAGCTTCATACTCATTGGACCCATTCACTGCCATTATAAAGCTTGGATGCGTCAGGATATTAATATAACTCCGATTGTGTTCATCTGAAAGAAAAAAGTCATATATGCCTAGGATGGCTTGAGGGTGAGTAAAGCCTGGGGTAATTTTCATTTGAAAGTGAACTAATCCTTTAATGCAAAAAAAAAAGTTCATATATACATATAAAACAACACGATACTAATGTTTTAACTTAGGAAGAGTTCAGAAATCCAGATTTGGTGGAATAACCCTGATTTCCAATCACAGCTTTTCATTCGCATTGGCGTGCTCTCTACATTGCGCTGCGGGGCTTCTGGCCCGACTGTGGAAACGCAACGTGGTTTTGGGCTCGGTGCTACAGGTCTATTAGCCCAGCCCGTCCCGTTGAAAGCCCTGGCTCGTGCACTGGTCCAACAGTGGAAAAGCAGCTATTGATGTGTTAGTGTATCTGTTTTCATACAAAAATGAGATTCTGAAAACCCTCATGTGGTTTCAAACCTGTATGACTTCTGTAGTGTAAGAGAATTACAGTTAGACCACATAAAGAGACCAGTATGCTTAATAAAGATCAGGTGTCAAACATGAAGTTCAACCAGTTGACAGAGTTCACTGAAAACAAAGTTCTCCACACTTCCATAAGCTGTAGAAACGTGAGTAAGAGGATGCAGCCTCAAATTAACTTAGGATACAGAAACAGTACATATAGATAGTACATATAGATAATCAGTTGACGCCATTCCTACAGGTTCGGATAGGTTAACAGTACAGATAATTCTAGCAACATCCAACCACGATATTCTGTTCTTTACGCAAATGAGGTCATTTAAAGTCATTATCTTTGAAAAACTGAGGCTGAGTTTTTGTCAGGACTTCACTTCAACAGAACATGAAAACTACATCCACACAGAGCACTGATCCAACTTCTGTCATAGTTTAACAGTCAAATTGTGCTATAAATCCCAAAAAGAATTACACATATTAAGTATGCATAACGTGCGTCGTGGCGCGAGTGCAACGGAAATGAGCGTGAAGGGAGTGCACTGTTTCTAGATTTGGACCAGTGACCAGAAGATTAGACTCGCTCAAGAGACAGTGTCAGCAACAAGAAGGAAAGGCAATGACAACAACACTGGCTGCGTTAGAAACAGGTAAGATATATTTAGAGAAATAATGAATAAAAATAAAATAAAGAAGAGAAATTCAAAACAACATCATCACAACATGACACACACACACACACACCAAAAAAAAAAAAAAAAAAAAAAAAAAGGTAAAAAATAAAATAAACACTTGTTCCAAAGGTTGTTTTACCTTCTTATATCCCTTATATATTTTTATTTTCTATTTAGTTTTGTGACTTATTATTTATCTCTTTTTGACCTATTTAGTTTCAAGCTAATAAAGTTAATTGACCCTTACTTTGCTAATATGTGTATAAAATTCATTTTCACCTATTTATTCAATTTGTTTCTAATTTGTTTATTTAATGTAGAGAATAACTTTAAAATTGAATACAGTTCTTCAAAGTGATAACCCTTTGAAATACCTTTTTCACTCTTGTTCTCCAGAAAAGAAAAAGGAAAAAATATAAAACCAAATAATTAGATGAAATAAAATACAGTACAATTTGAAAGTAAAAAAATAAAAATCACAATAAATCAAATTAACTGCTCACAATACCAGTCTCAATGTGAATTCAGATTTCACTAAATCTCAGTTCCAGTTCAATGCTGCTTGCATGAGATCCTTCTTCCGCAACTGAGTTCTGAGCAACACAGTTCAGTCAGAAAGAGAGGAAAACATTCGCACAATCCTACCACTCCGCTGATTCCTTGATCCACAAAGCTTGGTCCTTATATGGGCATGACTCGCCAGTTCCTGCACGTAATGATGGCTTTAACGAAGCAAGGACAGTTCAAGTTCAAAATCTTCCTCAGAAATCGCCCAGTGTCCAGGAAACAGCAGCATCCGACTCAGGAAATGATGAAAAAGTAGAAAATAGGAAGAAAACGAGAAAGGACCCCCCACTCCCCCCCCCCAAAAAAAAAGGCGGGGGGAAAAAAAGATAAGGAGAAAAGACCCAACCTTGCAAAACACAAGGCCAGAAATACAATTAGACATTCCTTTCAAAAATATACATAATTACAGCAGTTAATCTGCAATTAAACAACATTCAACATATTTAAATTATTTTTTATCTAATATTAACACATTGAAATTGCATGGATGTGCAAAAAGCATTTTTCAAATGACGCGCTAGGCCTCATCTGTCCGCATGACGTGCGTCGCGATCAACCGTTAACTCATAGCTCGAAAACACGACAAAAAAAACATTAAAATTAAAAATAACATTTGTAAACTGCTCAAAGTAGCTTTTACCTCTGAAATATTAGTTAATTAACACATTCACAAAATATTCTTCCCATTTTAAATCAAAACCTTTATGCGTCTTTTACATACAACTGCTCATAATACAACAGCTTAATGGTTAAACACCATTTACCAAACATTTACACAAAATAACCTCAGTAACTGAGGATTTGTTCACTTCACTTACCAAGAGAATTCAATTTTTCCAGTTATGAAGTTTCCAGAATGGCAAAACGTCAACTTCAGGCCTGTATCATCACGTAGCATTCGCGCTAACATTCACCTGTGGTTATTAACTGTTGACGTTCAATTCACACTTTTATCTCAAAATCTTATTTATTATTTATTTCTCTGATACAACTGTTAGTTTGTTCGTTGAAAGAACGAACTCGGAACAGAACGCATCCTTGTGAGAATTGAGTGTGCTGCGATCTTGACCGTCTCAGCATATTATACGTAGCGGCTAATGCGCAACAAATTCAACATAATATCACAAACAAATGTCATAACCTATTAAAAGACTTCTATCATATTATTATAGACATTTTCATAAAATTTTATATATTTTTATTTTACCGCGTGTATTTATGAAAATGAGTAGCCTTTGTGTTACCTATGTGCTTTGTCAATGTTAAGATTATTTTTTATATGTCAATAAAAATACTGCAGGCTTTCTTCAGGTTATCACTTTATTAAAATTAATCAAAACAAACGGACAAATGTTTACCTTCACGAGCCGTCACGTATTTGCGAGCTTGTAGCGGGAATCTCCTAAGTGAGAACGAGAATTTTAAAGCTTGCAGGCTTCCGTATGTCGACCGCCAGCAGCGTCTTCTGGGATTTTTAACGGTTCGATTCTCTCAAGTCTGCATTCGATGCATCCTCGATATCAAGAACACATCCGGGTACTTTCATGCGTCCTCTGTTCTTGCGTTCTTGAGAGAAACACCCCTTAACTTTAGAATCCTATCTTATCTGTTTGGTAACCATGGCAATTTTAGTTAGGACCTCATTTAGGACAAAAGCTATTACAGAATGACATTTATTAAGTGCATTATCTTATCTTAAATATGGATAGGAAAATGGTATTACAGAAGCATCCTAACTTGACAAAAAATCCTAAAAGCTGTCTTAACTTTAGGACAACCCCACTGGTGTCCTAACTTCAAACCTTTTTGAAATCCAACGGTTAAAATCACAGAACTAAAAGCTTTTTCTAAAATGGCGTTACATTTATTAATTATACAAGACGAAGAGCAGCGACATTTGATGCACTACGAGAAACGCCAACGCAGACACATTTTCGGCAACTTTTTCCCACTCTCTTTCCTTATCTTCGTGAGTGAGCGAAGGTGAAAACATGCCGAATAAAACAGGCTTTACCTTTTTCAACGGAGCTTATCTAAATTTCAATCTCTGGCGCACTGAAATTAAAAGCACGCCGTGGTTTCTCCATTTTGATTTTAGGTTTACCTCAGAAGGTTTTACCACAGTTTGTGCATCTTTGGTTGCTTGGTAACAGACCTGACAGTTGATTACCGAACTCGATGGAGCGGTTTAAGATTTCCTAACTACAGATAAGATGAGATTTTGTAAGATAGGATAAGAATCCTAAATCAAGTTAAGATTTACTTCTGTAATTCATGGGTTTCATGTGACGTCACACAGTGGTGCGGCCGCCATTTGTAGGACCGAATTGCAACATGCCATATATCTGCAGTGCTGTGGGCTGATCACAAAGAAATGGATTTAACATTTTACAATATCCCCACAAACCCTGAGCGTCCTCAGTAATAGATTGCTGCTATCGTAGGGTTGTCACAATGCCACCCGTCCCGTAAAATACGGGATTTAAAGGTTAAATGATGCGTCCTGTAGGCTATCAAATCAATACAGGACGCGATTTGTCCCGTATTTTACGTAGACCCACACATACTTGAATAAACAAACAAGCACTTTGCTGTGTGGATAATACCAATAGCAATAATGAAATAAATTTCACAAAAAAATAGCAGAGAAGCTCACATTTGCGTGGGATTGCATTTAAGCGTCTTTGTTTCCATAGCGACAGATCGAGAACATGCACCGTAAATCTGCGCGTTTAAAAAAATAATGTAGTCCTAATTTAAGTATAAATGAATTAAAAATTCATCCCATCCAGGTAACAGCTGCAGAATTGTCAAAAAAGTTATTGCTGGTTCAGAATGATTGCTTAAGACACACCAACATTTATTTAAGAGTTCTTCAGAAATAAATAAAATACTCAAATGTAAAATAATAATATAAAATGTGTTCTGTTGCTAGTTCACATACTTGATCCCATGTGTTTTCATGGTTTATTGTTGATATGTCGATATTGTTGAGGGTCGTGAATGGGTGTCCCTTATTTTGCTTTACTGAAGAGAGATAACTCCTGAACACTCCAGACTGTGCAGAGAGAGCTTCATTTCGTGTAAGTAACGTGACTGACAACAGAGATGTGCTTTACCGACATTATTGACAATTCCATTCAGAGATACTTGCTATTCGTTAACCTATAACGTTAATATCATTAACCCGTCGTGAGGTGAAGTAGCGGTAGTCTTTAAAAGCACGTGCTTTTAAATGCTTTGAGAGCTTCGCCGGTGTGAGATAGATGTATATGTCAGCAAACGTAAAATTCGGCAAGTTTTTACTAGACTTTAGTGGAGGCAGCAGTTTGCTTGATAGTAAATAAGAGTCTAATCCTAAAGTATCTATTTTTTTTTTTTGTTTTTTTTTTAAATAAGATAGACATTTTCTGTAATACGCCCCCCTGGGTTACACATATGTGTTAGTGGATACATGTAATGTGTTGCTGACCTTCATGACCGTCACGACAACATAGTTGTCTTTTACATGTCTCATACAGCAGTTCAAAATGAAAATTCTCTTTCTACAAAATATAACTATGATTTTCAATTCATTATATAATAAAAGAAGAGTGACTGTAAATCCATCCTTCAGTAGAACACAAAAGATATTTTATATATGCAATGTATTATTCCAAACAACAACCAACAAAAACCTTTTTATATATATATATATATCTTGTGAGAAAATGACAGAATTTTCATTTTTTGCTGAACTATCCCTTTCATAAATTCAGTTTCAATTTGTGAATTGTGTCTCTGTTCTTAAACAGGTACGAAGATGAGAAAGAACAACGAGACTGTTGCGTTAATTCTCACAGGTGTTGTGTGCCTCTTCATTATCATGAACAAAAATGACACTGAAGACAACGTGACACTGAATAGCAAAGACACATATGAGATGCTCCGTAATCAAACCGATTTGCTCAGATCCGAAACTCTCCAGCCTTTGTTTTCACGATGTCAGCAGAATACGTCTGCTTATAATGTGACTGGATTTTCTACTCTGCCAGGTCATATCCAAGATTTCCTGCTTTACCGACACTGTAGGAAGTTTCCCATGCTGCTTGACCAACCTGATAAGTGTGGCGGACCCCTGAACTCTGCAGATGTATTTCTTCTGCTGGTCATCAAGAGTTCTCCAGAAAACTACGATCGACGAGAAGTCCTGCGGAAAACATGGGCTAAGGAAAGACTGTACAAAGGTGTGTGGATCCGTACAATCTTCATAATCGGAACAACAAAAACTGGCTATGAGAAGCGCAGGCTGAATAAGCTATTGAGGCTGGAGAACAATGAGAACAAGGATATTTTGCAGTGGGACTTCAATGATTCGTTCTTTAACCTCACACTGAAGCAGATCCTTTTCTTAGAGTGGATGGAAAGACGGTGCCCAAATGCTAGATTTCTCTTAAACGGGGACGATGACATCTTTGCCAATACGTTTAACATGGTTGAGTATCTTCAGGGTCAAGAGGACAATGATGGAGGCAAACATCTCTTTACCGGGCACCTCATCCAGAATGTAGGGCCTATTAGAGAGTCTTCAAGTAAATACTATATCCCGGTGCAGGTTCACAAGTCTGAGAGCTATCCTCCATACTGTGGTGGAGGAGGCTTTCTTCTCTCCGGCTTCACGGCCAGAACAATCTACAAAATGTCTCACTCTATAATTCTGTTGCCCATTGATGATGTTTACATGGGAATGTGTTTGGAAAAGGCTGGCCTCAAACCTACGTCCCACTTTGGTGTAAGAACTGCTGGTCTGTATGTCCCAAGTGAAGACGTCGACAAATTTCACCCTTGCTATTACAGAGAAATCATTTTAGTCCACAGATTTCTGCCGCACATGATTTTTGTGATGTGGAATGAAATACAAAACCCACATTTGCAATGTGGAAAGACAAATTCTACTTTTTAGAGAAGCCTAAACAAAAGAGCAGGGTGTGTGATTAATTTTAAAGGGAAACATAATAGCTTGCTGGAGTTGATGTGATCAAGCTTGTTTTTAATTGAATGTTTTTATATGAATTAACTTTTTTTTTCTCTACCGGGTTTTACCAGTGTCACTTCTCAGATAAATGATGTGGTGTATTGCACTTTATCTGAAATGAAAAGGGTGGCTGATTCCTTTCTCAGCAGTAGTAGCTGTAGTCTTCATGGTTTTTATGCGTGAATTTAAATTTAAATCTTATTTTATCAGGATAGTTAATTAAGTGTATGAAGGGTCATTCACTTGCACACACAGTCTATGCATTAAATGACTGCTGCAAATGAAGGTTTTTACACCTCTGAATGTTTTACCGTAACAAAGTGCAAATAGGCCTACTTGTGGGCTAATTATAGGTTTTGGAATGGTTCTGCTTTTTTGAATATTTATGTGTACAGTATATTGTGTTTTACTTTACTTGTTACTTTTTTACTTGGCAATAAAGCTCTTTCTGATTCTGATTCGTTAATCTGATACATTTCTCTAGACGCTTTTGTTACATTTGCGACTGCAAGAAACCAAAAAACAGCAGGAAATATGAGCTGAATGCGGGAATCATTTGAGTCGAATCTTTTGATCATTTCAGTTCTTTTGAATCAAAGCGGTTGCAAATTCAAACGGTTCATCTGAATTATTAATTACTGAATTACCGCGAATCTGAATCGCAAGATACACTGGACCACGCGCAAATGATCTTTAAAGAGAAGTGTCTGTTCAAGTAAGCTTTAATGTATGTTTTCAAATTTTAAATAGGCCTATAAGATATACATTATTTTGATAGCCTACGTTTTGACGCGATAAAGTTTGTTAATGTAACATACAGAACTCTCCTGTCTTTTCTAGAAATGTTTTTATTATTAGCAAATATCAACTTCAAAGGTCAAATAGTTATAAAATGCTGTACAATTTACATTTACTCATGGTGTCGTGTAGATGTGTCTTTGTTCTCTTGCACCAGAGATCCACTGAAGTAGAAAACTCACTGAATCGTTCAGAGCAGTTCTCTTGAGTTAACTCTTACATAGACTCCAGCAGCACCTCACCATTGTCATAACTATGGGGCGCCGTTTGTAAAATAAATTGTGTAAGAAAAACTAGTCAAATTCTTTGGATTTAGCTACAAAAACAGATCAATTTTGCAATATTTACCTAAATAAGCTTAATGCAATTAAATTACTTATATAAAATATATAAATAAATAAAATATCAAAGTTAAATCTAAGTGTTTAATGTAAATCTAAACTTTCTATTGAAATCTAAATGTAAATGTTAAATCTAAATTCTATATATATATATAGCTCAACATTTAGATTTAGGGCTATATCTAAATGTTAAGCAAGATTGTTGATAAGATTATATATATATAATCTTATCAACAATCTTGCTTAACATTTAGATATAGCCCTAAATCTAAATGATCACTAGTGATAGTATTTTATTCTGTGTTGTCATCATTCAGGTTGGATTTTAGCTTTAATGTACGTTTTTTTTTTTAACAAAGCAGCTGATATTGCCATAGAAACTAGTGGACTACCGAGTCGCTTTCACCCCAAAATGGCGGAAACGCAGGGCTGTTGCAATGGAACGTTCTCGGTTGTTAAGTCTGACATCACGCTGCAGCGCTTCCGGGTCCAAACGCTCTATCTCATACCACAAGAAAACAACAAACGGTGCTAATACACACACACGATGTGGTGTAATACTTCCAAAAAATTATAATCATAACCTTCTCCATACCAAAATCCCAGATGGCCAGTGATTCATCTTTTATAAATCGTTAAAATATTAATGTCTGTGACGCTGTGAGCACGGAGACTGTTGTGTAGACTGTAAGTATTTTAAATGTTTAACTTTAAAATGTTAAATGTTTAATATGAATAAATAGCGCTCATAAACGGCTGTGGAGATTCCATTCTCAAGTGAAACGAGTCTAGGCTTGGACCCAGAAATGGCCTTCCTTACGTCACGACTTAACAAGCGGATTGAGAAAATTAAGGCCCTTAAAAAGTATTAAAAAGTCTTAAAAGCCATTTTCCAAGGTATTAAATTTTGTATCATCTTCATTATGAATATTTGTCCAAAGAGGTTGTATGCTAAAGTTTACCTGAATTTAATCATTGCATAGGCGAATAGTGTGATTCTGTGTAGTTTATTTATGGAATCGCGCTAGATTTGATGTCATCCGTTACCGCGCTCACTGACTGACTGATAGCGCAGGTCCCTTCACGCTCTGTTGTTAAAGGAACACTCCACTTTTTTTGAAAATAGGCTCATTTTCCAACTCCCCTAGAGTTAAACAGTTGAGTTTTACCGTTTTCGAATCCATTCAGCCGATCTCCGGGTCTGGCGGTACCACTTTTAGCATAGCTTAGCATAGTTCATTGAATCCGATTAGACCGTTAGCATCTCGCTTAAAACTGACCAAAGAGTTTCAATATTTTTGCAGCAGGCGCAATGATATTCCTAACCCTACCTATAACTTATCCCTAAAATCAGAGGGAAATGATAGTTGAATAACACTGTTGTGGAAGCACCTAACCCAGGTTGTAAGCCTAAACTTGACATAAATGGTAAACTTGTCCCTCAAATCTGATTGGTTGATTGGAATGTTGTTCCAGGATCAACAAAGATGGACAAATTCGGACAAATTCACACAAAAATTGTCAACATGCCCGTCTTGGCGAGTATCCTAGCAAACATAGTCGGTTATTAAGTGAACTTATACACTCGAGAAAGAACGCATGTGTTCAGTGTCAGTGTACTGTATCCGTGCATTATGTCTTAAAGAGACAGCAGCCCTTGCATTCCTGCTGTCTGTGTGTTTTTAATGTTAATCAAACAACAAAAGACAAGGAAATCACTCACTGCTCTTGATGAAATAGCTTTTGTAACTTAATTAATAATTAATAATGATTAATCTTGTGAAGATTATGCAGTGTTGTTTTAATAGCTAACGTTACTTCATTCAGTTTCTGTATACCTGAAAACTACTGATACCAGAAAAACCTGAAACCTTTGTATCTTTGCTCTATTGTATTTATTTGTGCTGTTGCTTGTAGTTTGATTTTTATTTTCTTTATTTTTATTTGACCTTAGTCCTTTTTTCCCTGAACATAGCACATACCGAACCGTACCGAAACAGTGACCCTAAAACCGTGATAAAAACTGAACCGTGAGTAATTTGAACCGTTGCACCCCTAGTTGGAACCATGGCTGAGGGCCGTCTCTGGGAATAACCGTGAGGCGTACTGCTCTGTGTGTCGGAAGGCGATTAGCGTAGTCTCGATGGGGATCAATGCTGTCCAGTCCCACATGCTAAGTGTTAGCCACAAAGCTGCTGTGGGACGCAAAATACAGGTCTCTATCGTGCAAATGCTCGGAGAGCTTTATTTTCCCTCTTCAGTAAGTTTTGTCAATTGTTTTGTTTATTGGTCTAATTCTTGTTTCTGGTTTCTCTTTCTAATAAACCTTGCATTGGGTTAGTCACTCAATTAATTCTCTTGTACTTCGTTCCCACCCTTCTGAATTATGTTGCATTGATAAGGAGTTATCACAAACTAAGACTGTTTAGTTGTGCTATCTTACAATCAATATATAGTATATTTAAGTTAAAGTGTCGCTGATGTAACCGGTTAAACTTGAAGTGGCGATGAGGTCTTAAAATGTATGGAAAAAGTCTTAAAAAAGGTCTTAAAAGGTATTAAATTTAACTCCATGATTCCTGTATATACCCTGTGCTAAAATCGTGCAGTGTATCCCGGGATTTATTTGCATATTGCTCTTGACTTATCAGTTATCCATTACAATCAGTACATGTCATTCAGCCTATAATTACAAATACAAAAAACATATAATTAAGCTATATGCAAAACAAGTTCTCTGGTTGTTTCCTGGTAAAAGTGAAAACCTGCAAAACCAGAGGTTAGATCTACAGGGGTTAGCTATGCGCAATCTAACTTTCATATTCTGTAAAACAGATCAGATCGCTTCCGGTTTAGGTCTTTTGTATGCGCTTCATGAAAAATTTGCTGTTTTATTCAAGATAACTTAAAAGGAACGAGCAAAGATGAGCATAACTGGTGTCCCCCGCATATGCAGATTGATATTTAAAAGCTTTTTTCATTTTTCTTCTTCACACTAATGTTTAGATATTTAATAGAATAAAACACCTATAACAATGTGAACTGGGTAGTTTCGCTGATTACCTTAAAAGTCCATAGATATGCCTTCAGTTCATATGGTTAACACTTTCTCTGACAAGCGGATGCAATGAGACCAGTGTTCCGGTTTGGTCATGTGACGTTCGACATATACCCTATTTAAACGTTTAGTTAAAATAATGGCAGAACTTTTTGCAACCTTTTTGTTAAAGGGTTAGTTCACCTGAAATTAAAATTCTGTCATTAATTACTCACCCTCATGTTGTTCCACACCCGTAAGACCTTCGTTCATCTTTGAACACAAATTAAGATATTTTTGATAAAATCGGAGAGCTGTCTGACTCTTTAATAGACAGCCATTTAACCACCACAAAGACATCGTTAAAACAGTCCACGTGACTGCAGTGGTTCAACCTTAATTTTATGAAGCAACGAAAATATTTTATTCAACAATATCTTCTCTTCTGTGTCATTCTCCTATACTGTTGACGTTCAGCGCTGCCAGGTTCTACGTCAGAACGCCGGCTCAGTATTTTAAAGTATTTTATTTTAGGTTAAATTGCTGAGGAGTCAGATACCCCTCGGATTTCATCAACAATATCTTAATTTGTGTTCTGAAGATGAATGAAGGTCTTACAGGTGTGGAATGACATGAGCGTGAGTTATTAATGACAGAATTTTCATTTTTGGGTGAACTAACTCTTTAACACTTGAGCATGAATGGGCTTTTAGAAAATCAAGTCAAGCATTTAACTACTTAAACATATCAAGAATTCAACTCCCCAGCTTAAGTTACATGGGGGAAAAAAGCAATTCTTTGTTCCCAGTGAACAATTTAGCCCATAATAGACATCAATAGCAGAAAGCAGGTTTATTATTCCATTACAATAATAGTTCTTCAGATTAAATGCACAAATCTTTATCTCACTCCTCCATATTGAATTCAGCTCTTCTCTCCAAACTGTTTAGCAGGGTGTGACATTGGTTTTGGCTGAAGGAAAAGATGGATTCAAACTCAGGTCGGTCACGTCAAAAGGTGCACATATGTGCAAGTAGCATTGCATCCCTTACAAAAAAAGTTTATTCAAGTGTGCTATTAGTATACTTCTTTTAAACTATTTAAACTTTTAAACTAACCTCTTTTTTAAAATAAGAAAGTATTCTTTCAGTCTACTTGTTATGTGCTTCTCAGAAATATACTTACACTTAGTGTAAGTATACTTGACTGACAGAAAAGTATATTTGGTCTATGGCCTGTACTCAATCTTTTGATCGAGATATAATTAAAAGTACAAGTATTCGAAGTATACTTGGCTTGTAGTTGTGTTTACTCTTTTGATTGAGTAGCCTATTAATTTTTTTTCCCACATTTTTACATACTGTCTCATAAACTTACATTGTTTAAAAACATTGATTTATAAAGAAAACAGATATATTCAGATATGTACTTACGGGTTAGGATTAGGGTGTGGCTTATGGTTAGTTGCATTTAATTAAGCACAATTTATAGTAATTACAATAGTAACTACATGTAATGTGTAACAAGGACACTGTAAAATAAAGTGTCATGGGAATTTACTTCAAGTAAATTTTACTTCAACTTAAAGTACAGTTAAAGGTATATTTCAAGTAAAAATTAATACCTAAATATTGAACATAGCAATATACTTAAAGTGCAAAAATAATATATAAATAGTAAATAAGTATTATGTTAAGTTCACTTAAAGAAAACTTACAAGTATAAAACTACTAAACTAGTAGTTTACGGAGTATACTTCAAAGTATACATTCAGAAACTATAAATGTGCTACAAGTATTTAACTAGTAAACTATCAGTATACCTGTATGCTCACTTGTGGTATAGTTGCAGAACAAATGAAAAATGTTGTTGTAAACTAGTTGTGTACTCAGTTTACTACTGTTACACTTATACTTTTATATACTAAAAAGTGGGCTAATTTAGTCACAAGTATATTGAAATAGTACAATTACAAGTATACTAGTACATTGATATTAGTATATTTAAAAAATATATACTTGAACTTTACTTAGGTATACTTAACATGAACTTGAAGTATACTTATTTTTGTAAGAGATGCTATTTATTGCAAGACTCGTGAAGTAGGCTATTTGCACTTAGTTGCACAGTTGTAGCCAATAGCAGGTATTGTTTAAGAGTAGGCTATAAAATGTGTACTTTTGGCAAATTAACGTAGAGCGCCAATTGTTCAAATGCATTCCTTTCATTAGGGAAGTTGTCAACTTGGGATTCGCAAATGAATTGTTCTTTTAAATCAGATTTTTTCAATTTATAGGTTGATTCGATTCACAAGCTAGTGATTTGTTCACAAATTGGGCTTATTTGGTTCTCGGGTTCAACTTACTGGCATTTTGGTCTGTTTCAGAAGATATAAAACAAGTCATAAGGACTTTTATGAGACATTTATGGTGCTTTTGCATTTTTTTATGCTGAAGCTTGAAAGCCTCATTCATTGTAATTGCTGGGAAAGTGTAATGTGAACAAATCATAACTCTTTATTACTGTAGTCTCTTGAGCAGGTTTGTAACGTATTAACTCAGTTACACATGAATATGGGGAAAATATAACTAATTTCAGGTGATGCAAGTAGCTTGACTCTCAGACTTCTGAGTGCATGTATGAAGTGTTGCCTGCCGTCCGTCCATCAGGGTTCCCATGGGTCATGGAATTTCTGGAATATCATGGAATTTTAAGTGGTCTATTCCAGACATTGAAAGTCAGGGAATTTTATATTTTTTTTGTCCAAGTCATGGAATATCAGGGATTTTTGTTTGTCGCTTTAAATTTTAGTTTCCATTTATTAAAATGTAATTTCTCTATACCGTATTTTTTTTTATCGCGTTGTTTCACGCATTTGCGTATTGTTATAGTATTTTTCAGCGGCATTTTATTCCCTTCCCACTCGTCAACTGGCAATCACTTAAGTCAAATGCAGTCACCTGTACCTGTTAACTAAGGCAAACATGCCAGGAAAATTTTGAGCTTTGGCTACAAAATGACCACTTCAAAGACTGTCCTAACCAGCCACAACACGACAAAGGATTCTATTTTTGAAATGGTTTTTATATTTCTGGTATTTCGCAGCTAATAGTTCAGTTCATACAAGGACATAAATGCACAATGAAAAGTATTTATTGCTTACAGTTTGAACGTTCTTATTTCCTTTAATTTAAATTATCCATTGTTGTATCCATTATCCATTAAATAAAATATGATACATTTGCTGTATGTGATGTATTAAGACTGATGTTCAAAGATATATATGTCACTCTCTGGCTTTAAAAACATTTGCTGATAACTTCACACCTTGTGTGATAAAAAAAAAAACACACTGCTTGTTTTAGGGAACTGTCTAACCACAGTGGAAAGTTATCTGATATTCGTTTGATATGTGCTGACAGGCCAGGTTTTTTTTTTGTGCGAGTGCCAGTAAAAGATACAGGAACAACCGGCTTGCTTTTTTACTGCTCTTGATTGAAACTGCTTTGGATACCATCACTGCACACAATGGCAAGATAAAATCACAACAACAAAAAAGTGATGCCTATGACTATATCTTTGTGATGACAGAGGAAATACAAAGCATTTTATGAGGGAATGTGATTAAAGTGGTAGTGCTAGCTCTGTAAATGTACTTAAAAAAAAAAAAAACTTAACTGCTAATATACAAGCAGCAGCTGATCTACTATATCTCTTTTACGGTATGAAGTTCAACATACATTTAAAATGAAATTAACAGTAAAAGGCTAGAAGAATATGTCCTAAAATTACTCAGTTATATTTCAAATATACATATTGAAAATACAGTGATCTGTTTGGGGTAACTCTGACTTTACCCCTTACATCCCTCTCTCTCATCTAACAGGCTATTCTCAATCAGGTCCTGTAGAGAGGAGAAGCTTGGTCTGTCCTCGCTGTTGAACTCCCAACACTGAATCATAATATTGTGCACCTGAAAAAAAAAAAAAAAAATCGTTACCACTTTACAATAAGGTTTCCTTTGTTAGCATTAATTAACTACATTAGTGTCAGGGTCAGGTGTTTTCATTCATGTGCCTATGTTTCCTGTGTTTCATTTCGTTTAGTTCCTGTCTTCTTTGTTACTGATTCCTCCCCAGTTAGTTGCCTTGGTTACTGATTAGTCCCACCTGTGTCTTATGTTCACCGTGCGTGTGCGTGTAAAAGAAGACAGGCTCCTTCCAAGCTCCTTCTGATTTGGATATATATATATATATATACACACAACAATGGAACAAAAATTCAATTGGTTAATGTGACCCATACAAATGCATTCAAATCTGTTTTAATTTTTACCTTTGGTGGACACTGAGGTGGCGCCGGTAACCTCCAGTTATCCTTGAGAAGATTAAGGAGATGGATGGCCATGGATGGACTCTGGACATAACTTCCAATCTTCTGGATACACAACTGCATGAAATGATTTACAATAAAGCAGGTTTATAAAGTGAATACATTAAAAGATTTGGAACAACATCCAGTGAGTCGATGATGGCAGAATTTTGATTTGAGTTTTTGTGAGCGTTTGAAAGTAAACATCAAAAGGGCCATTGAAGCTCACGGTGACATTCATTCATCCAATACCTCACTTGTGACCGTACTCATACAGTAGTGGCACCATTATATGGAGTTTCATTCACTCACCCTTTTGGGGTTTCGACTGATGTCACAGTAAGAGAAGAGCTCGTGTAGAACAATGCCGAAACTCCATACGTCTGACTTGTGGGAGAATTTCAATTCTGAAATGGATTCAGGTGCATACCTGAACAGGACAGAAACCAAAAAGAAGTAAGTATAACAAGTAAAAACAACAACGACATGACAAAAACAGAAGAGCAATTAATATGTCAACACGGAATCAGTTAAAAAAAAGTCATTTCATTCCATCTATTACCACAAGGTGGTTTTTTAAGTCTTGAGGCCAATTTACACTGAACTGACAGACGCAGACCCTGTCCCAAATGGCACAGTCTTCCTCTGAGTCCGCACTTTCACAACGTAATGCCGCTTTGACTGCCGGGTAAAGTCCTCTGCATAGCTCACAGTCTTGCGGGCTCAGCAGAAGTGCGCATCGAGGGTGCATAGCAGCCACAAAGAGGGCGCTCACGAGCACCCTTCTTTAAGCTTAAATGACGAATGGGACACCCTACAGTCTTGTGGACTTAACGGACACGCGCACGCAGCGGCCATTGTAAGTCCACAAGACCAAAAGTGCACATGAAGTGTGCCATTTGGGACAGGGCCGCACTTCTAATTCAAGTACAGCATCTTCAATTAGCAAAAACAAGCTCTGTCAGGTGCCAACAGACTTTAACATGGACAACACCCTGATCAGACAAAACCCAACAAATTGTCTGTTGCTGTGTGAACTGGCCTTATGGTTTGTAAAAAAAATAAAAATAAAATACTGTATTTGTGCAATTAAAACATTAACATTCAGTGCTAGTTCACTGCTGGGTTAAATGCACACTAATCAGGGTAACACTTTACAATACGGGTGCACTAATATGCATGAATTCATGCTTAACTAATGCCCAGATAATGACTTAATGTACAGTAGCCTATAACTCAGAAAGAACTAAGACATCCATTAATATTTGCTGCATTAGCAACTGATAAAAGAGTCTATCCGATTAATAGATTAAGTCATATATGAATTGCTATTAATTAAATGTTTAATCATGGATTAATTCCGTTAAAACATCTAGTATGAACTAAATTACCGTGTTAATTACCACAATGGGTCAAAGCCATGCATTTCAACTTCCAGCCATCTGTTTTAATGAATCATTAGCCATTATATGATTTGCAAAGACATTATTATGTTATGACTTTACTTGTTGAGACACTGTCACGTTTTGAGTTTGTTTTTTGATCTCCATCCTATTCATGTCTGAGTTTCTTTGTTAATCTTCTAGTTTGTTAATTAGTTCAGTCAACCTCTGTCCCCTGCTCATTTGTCACCATGGTTTCTGATTGATTTGAGTATTTAGTTCAGGTGTTTCTTGTTAATTAGTCTTGTTAGCTCCTCTGTTTGCTGTGTATATAAGCCCTTAGTTTCAGTCTGTTCCTTGTCTTGCATTGATGTTATGTTTATGGTGTTTTGGTTGTGTTATTCTCCTGTTTGTATTGATTATTATATTAAATATCTCTTTGAAGATTTCCTACGTCATGCGCTTCATCCTCAGCCTAACAATTGTGACAGACACATGACTATTACCTCATTAAGTAATGTATCATTATAGTTATGGGTTTGACATCCACATCCACATTTGAAGTCTGTGGGACACTTGCACGGGGTGGGTAAGCTGGGCTGCACGTAAATGTCAGCATACCAGAATCATATGAGTCATACATTAGCTCAAGGTTATCGGTAGATTAGTCTAATATGAATAAGAATTAATGGTAACACTTTAAAGTCTTTATGTATAATGCATTATAAAGAAATTCATAAATGTACATTATAATCTTATCATAAGTAATTATAACCAAAGTTAAAATGCATTATAATATTTGCAGATTCCTTGTTAAATCTGAAATTGGTTGTTTTTAACGTATTATTATTATTATAATTATTTAATGCATTTAATAATGTATTATAACTGTGGTTACAATTATTCATGATACCATACAAGGTGCATTGCAAGGCATAATTAATGCATTAAAATACTTTCATAATGCATTATAAATAATGGCTTTAAGTGTTACCGAATGAATGCATATTAGTGCACTCGTATTGTAAAGGTTTACCCTAATCAGTTATTGTGTTGTCTGCCTGAATTCCCAAGAGTTTAATGAAAATCTCACCAGAAAATAGGGCTTTCTCCTGGCTGCGTGACACGGTAGTACTCTTTATCCACAGGGATGATCTTCGTAAGCCCAAAGTCAGCGATTTTCACCAGAGTGTCGCTGGCAACTAGGACATTGCGAGCAGCTAGATCACGGTGAACATAACGCATGCTTTGCAAGTACTCCATTCCCTACAAAAGAATGTTACATTGCTGGTTAGATGTGTAAAGTTCCACAAAGAAATTCAGATGAGCTAGTCTGACCAGTTATGATTTAAAAAAAAAAGGTTTGTTTGAACCCATTGAACCCAACGTTTGTTCTGGTGTTTGTTAGTCTGATTGTACCTTACAGATCTGCGAGGCAAAGAGCAACAGTTTGCGGGTGCACACATTCTGTCGGTGTTTCTCCATATATCCGATTAGACTGCCATACGGAAGATATTCCATCACCAGTTTTGTGCTGAGTCGACCTGTGAGGAATTAAAAAATAAGGTACGTTGGAATGGGCAGGCTGGACAGATTGGAAATTGATTGGTAATTATCAAAGGTAATCTGACCTGCACTGTAGCAGATGCCCTTGTATTTGACAATATAGTCACAGTGCAGGGAGCTGATGGTCTGGATCTCTCTCTGGAAATCTGCCATGGTGGCTTGTTTGTTAGACTGAAGTTCTTTGACAGCAACCAGATCTCCAGTGTTATCACCCCACGGATCATAACGACAAAGATCAACACTGCCAAAGTTACCCTAACATGCACACAGAAACAGTTAAAACCCATCAATCTTCATTTTACTTTTCAGTCTTACTTTCTGGATTCAAATTAGACCAATCTATATATGTTATAATTCTATGTTGACTAAAAAAACTATGTTGACTTTAAAAAGTAATGACCAGTCTTAACTAAATGACTTAAAACAAAAGAGGAAAAACTCCTTTTATAAAAATAGCTGTATATACAGGTGGACTAGTAGGCCTAACTTGTAAGACTAGTCTAATCAGTATCAAGTAACAACTGAAAGTACCCAGCTGCAACAGTGCATTACATACATTAAAAACACATACCCCTGGTTTCACAGACAAGGCTAAACAAAAGCATGTTTGAGCTGTTTTAACTGAAAGCAACTTGCACTGACATGTCTTAAAACATGTCAGTGCCATTGTTTTGTCTGAAGATGCACACCAGTAATGTTTTTTTCTAGTGTAGGTTTATAAAAGCTACTTAAATATCCTAATTGAACTAAGACCTAATCCTGGCTTAGGCTAAGCCCTGTCTGTGAAACCAGGCCTTAGTTTATTATCACGTAGGGCTAGTTGTTCATCGGATTGGATCAAATTTTGAAAATGGGTTGTTCAAAAAGGAAAAAAGGATTCTGAAATCAGATTAGATCACAAAATCCAACCTTGGGTTTATCTGGATAAAATCATCAGTTTGTGTTGTTCAATTCTTTTTAGTAAGATTGGGATACCTTTGATCCAAAAAATCTGGAATATACTGATCCCGTCAGAAGGGTGGATTTCAAGAACAAAAATGTAATAAAACTTTAAAACTGGTCAAAAAATACAACATTTTTATCATGTAATATACATACACACATTTTTTATTTTGCTCTTGATTAGTTTAACTGTTAAAGTAATAAATTAGAAGTAGACATTAGGCTACATATTTAGCCTTTCGGTAACCTACTGTAAAGTAAAAAAGAGATTTTGGTGCAATAAAATCTCCAAACAGCTGTAAATATCAAAAATATTATTTTTAATTCAAAATGTTTTTTAATCACTGTTTGTAAACTACATTTGCACATTCATAAGAGATGAACCAGTCAAAAGTTCTTCGCGAGCGAACTCAAAGTTTCTCGGGTGAACGCTACGTCCCCGCTAACAGAATTTTGTTATAAGAACGTTCTCTAAATATTCAGTGTTGGTTCTGGGAACGTAAAAAAACGTCCAGTTTTCTTAACGTTAGAGGAACGTTTTTATAAGGTATAATGTTCCTCAAACGTTCTTTCAACTTAATTTTGATCTAAAATTCAACATTCTAGGAACGTTGATTTGTAACATTCCAAGAACATGAAAATGTTCAGTTTCCTTAATGTTATTTAAAGGTTAGTATGATGTTCCTGAAACATTCTTTCAATCATTCAAACACCTGCTGTGAACAAGCACTGAAAGAAAGAGAAATAAGAACACAAACTACAACTTTCTTCAGCCACAGCCTTAGATGAACTGAAGATAAAAGACATTAAATCTCTGAAGATCTGATTAAACAACTCCACAAACAGCATTACCAGCTTCACTTATTACTAACCAGACTGATTTATTTCTGTCACACGTCTACAGCAGTTCTTATTGAGAATTAACAGAGGTTTAGATGTTGATGTCTGAGGTCACCATCATGGAGATCAGTGTTAGCTTTAGTTGAGCTCTTGAGTCTTGACTTCTGTTGAGCTGCTTTTTTATCAGCAATTGCAGGTGTTTTCAGAAAAATTTCCACACTGATAAAGCAGGTCAACATGTCTGTTTTAATAACAGACGAATGACAGCATTAAAGTGACCTCAAACGAAACATTTTTAATAAGACATCAACATCTAAACCTCTGTTAATTCTCAATAAGAACTTCTGTAGACGTGTGACAGAAATAAATCAGTCTGGTTAGTAATAAGTGAAGCTGGTAATGCTGTTTGTGGAGTTGTTTAATCAGATCTTCAGAGATTTAATGTCTTTTATCTTCAGTTCATCTAAGGCTGTGGCTGAAGAAAGTTGTAGTTTGTGTTCTTATTTCTCTTTCTTTCAGTGCTTGTTCACAGCAGGTGTTTGAATGATTGAAAGAATGTTTCAGGAACATCATACTAACCTTTAAATAACATTAAGGAAACTGAACATTTTTATGTTCTTGGAATGTTACAAATCAACGTTCCTAGAATGTTGAATTTTAGATCAAAATTAAGTTGAAAGAACGTTTGAGGAACATTATACCTTATAAAAACATTCCTCTAACGTCAAGAAAACTGGACGTTTTTTACGTTCCCAGAACCAACACTGAATATTTAGAGAACGTTCTTATAGCAAAATTCTGTTAGCTGGGGTGGAATTTTTCTGAGAGAACGCAAAAGCATTGAAATGTTTTTCCCCATCTCATATTCTTTCTATCACCATGTCCCTTTAGGGGCTCCGTAGAGCACAAGTAATCCAGATTTGATAATCTGAGAAAGTGTGTATCTGGATCAGGGTGATCCAATCCAATTTTGCTTTGAAAAACCAGCACAAAAGTAAGATGGATTACCTGATCCTGGATAGCAAAACATGGGATTTCCAAATCTAGATATTTCTGATCCAGATTAATCTTTTTGAACAACTGGCCCTAAGGGTTGTCTTAACTGTTAGGCTTTGCTCCAACAGGCTGCAGGCTAGAGCTGTTATTAAATGTACAACAGCGCCCTCTATCGGTGGAATTTTTCTGTATGCTTTTTACTTTTTTTTTTTTTTTTTTTTTTTTGTACCTTCCCCAGAACAGAGATGAATCGCAGGTATCTCTCCTCAAAAACATCCTGTTGTTGCTTTTTGAACATGTTCGGTCTTCTCCAGAAGCCATCGCTCTTGGGGAGAGTGCCGGTCGCATGAAGGATCTCGTAATCTACAGACAGATGATTAGAACTGTCATGATGGCTGATCATAATGTTCCCATATTTTTAGGACAAATCTATCCCAGATGTAGGAGTAATTTTTTTATAAACAGGATGATATGTAATTCAGCCACTTGGCCCTCAATATAAAGCTAAATTTCAAAGTAACAATTAACTTTTTAATTAAAATATTAAATATTATTAAATATATATCAATATTACACAATAATAATAATGATAATAACAATGCATGTATTTGGTTAAGTAAATTAATGACATATTTAATATTTTAATATATCCCTTAAAGGGATAGTTTTCAAGATATTTAAGATATTTTAAGGAATGTGGATAATCAAACAGTTGACGGTAACCATTGACTTTTTTCCTACTATGGAAGTCAATGGCTACCATCAACTGTTTGATTAACCACATCCTTCAAAATATCTTCTTTCGTGTTCAACAGAAGAAAGAAATTCATACAGGTTTGGAACATGAGGGTGAGTAGACGATGACAAAATTTTAATTTTTGGATCTATCCCATCTATCCTAAATGTTAAACAGTAGCCTAATAAATAACTTACTAATAAAATCATTAGGCTATTAAATAATATATTAAATATTTACATTTTATTAAATGCTTTATTTTTGTAAGGGGTTAGGGTTAAATAATAGTGTAAAATAATTGTCTATTTAATGATTAAATAACATCAATTCTTATGTATTTATATATATACACATACACATACATACATATACACACACACACACACACACACACACACTCTCTCACACACATTATATTATAGTAGAAATAAATTAATAGGCCACGATAGGCTGTCATACAGTGATTTACCATGAGTAAAAGGGCTAATAACAGTTTCATATGGGAAAAAGAAAGTGATCTTCCTCAAGAGATGCTAACCGGCTTTAAAAGCCAAGAGTCATGACCATTTGCCACTTTATTTCTTTCATGGAGTGGGGCAGATCACAAACATCAGAGTTACTGGGCCTCATTTATCAATCTAACACAGAAATGAGCGCAGAAATCATCTTACGACAGGGTTCAGGTCTGATTTACCAAACATTCGTTTGCTGGCAACCCTATCGTACGAATGATCGAACGTTGATAAATGTAGCGGCTGAAAACTGTCGTCATTTAAATATCACGCCTCAAATTTTAGAAGCCTCGCCCTATAGTTTACGACACAGAGAAACGTAACCCGGCCATGAAGAGGAAGTAATCATATGAAAAATAAATTTATCTTACTCTAAAAACACAACTCAACCTTGTAATTGCAAACAATAAAATTAATTTAAAAAGACAATACCGGTAAATAAAACAAAAAACTTACAAACATTAACATATATAAACTTGGTTATTTTAGTACCCCTCTTCACTCCTTAAAATTTATTTTATTCGGAACAGAACAAGAACGAAAAATAAGTAGCTATAAAATTATATATAAAATTATAAATCAAAACACAAATTAGGCTATAGTGGCATTCATTATAAAGCAGAAATTTAATTTGACATTTTAATCGTGTCGTTTAATGGTTAATGATCGGTTAGTGAGTGATTGTCGGTCAGGAAAATAATCAAAATTTTCTCAAAACAATTCTCCACCAGATTTACTATGCTGCACGCAAGTTCCCGCTGACTCAAAAACGTGCGTACACGAGCTGAGACCTGACGTGAGATTTTATCGTAGTCACCGCTCACGTTCCATATTGATAAATGCCAAATTTTGCGTGGAAACGACCGTACGCTCAATTTTCATTCGTACGTTTCTTTCATAAATGAGGGCCATTGTAAGCAGAGAGCTGGTGTTCATCTGTGTGTTACCTGAAGTGATGAGGCTGTTAAGTTGTCGGATGATGCTCCGGCAGGACGGTCTGAGCTCAGGCTGGTACTGCATACACTGAGCGATCAGGTCAGCCAGCTCGGTCCACTCCAGCGCAGGCAGGTTTGAGAAGTGCTCATAAAACTGCTCCTTCTGGATACAAAGAAAGACAGCAGCTGTTCAGCCACAGTATAATGGTGGAGTCACATTGCCTGAGTATATGTGTAACTCTCAAATCCTTATCTAGAATGTGTAACATCATAAAGAAAATCTGTATTTAATTTATAATGGTGTATTCTATATTCATGTGAGGTGTCTGTACTTGTATGAGGTCCAGGCCCTGCAATGGAGCTTCTCCACCGTTGAAAATCTCCCACAGCGTTGTTCCAAAACTCCACTTGTCACACTCCAGTTCAATCTCAAGTGTATCCAGAACCTCCGGGGCCACCCATGGGATTCTGTCCAACACCACTGGATTCACAGAAATGTGCATGTTATTCTTTTATACACAATCATGTTATGGTGTAATACCTTCATTGAGTTTTTTGCCCTCTGGAACAGTTGTGCTGGTATTCAGCAAGAATTAGACAAAAAATGCATGCATCCAGAGAGCAAAAAAACTCAATGAAGGTGTTCAACCAACCTTTATGTATAATGCATTATAAAGGTATTCATAATGTATGTTATAATGCATTACATCTTTTCATAAATAATTGTAACCACAGTTATAATACATAATAATACTTATCTATTCATTGCTACACCTTTAGATAAAATAATGCATTATAACACATGACAAACAACCATTTTCAGATGTAACAAGGAATCTGCAAATATTATAATGCCTTTATACTTTGCTTACAATTATTTATGAAAAGATATAATGCATTATAACATACATTATGAATATTATTTATTGCATGTTCTCACCAAAAGGGAATTTTCAAGCCATATACGGTGTAATTAATTCCTAATGAGAGCTAAATAATAATCTGTTATTCTATTCTAAATACAAATTATTCTAGAAGTCTAGAAGAGTAAAATTGATCTTCACTGTTTTGATATTCATCGAGGTGTTCAGTATAATTACCCTCTTTGCCCAGCATTGCCATGCTGATGCCAGGGTCACTCAGTTTAATGAAGGGTGAGTTATCAGAGGAAGGGTCACCCTCTCTGGCCAACAGCAGATTCTTTGCGCAAATGTTCCCATGTGCAATATTCTTCTCCTCCTGTATATGATAGACAAAAGAAAAATTATTTTTAACCACTGCCGAAATCAGTGATGGGATGCATCCCCTCAAATATTGAGTACACACTGTAAAAAAGAATTGTTGGTTTAACTTAAAAAAGTAAGTTACCATGGCTGGATTTCCCGATAACGTTGTCTCTTAGCTCGCTACGAAGACTCTAAAGGTATACCTTTTTAGGCGTGAACTATACCTTAGAATCAACCTTTCTTAAGTGCGATGTTACCAGGTGCTGTCTATGGCGGTGGTGCTGAATTGGTTGATATCGATGGCTCGAGAATCGATAATTCACTCTATACAGGGGCTGCTTCACTGTGTTATGTGAGAAAGCGGTGGTCATTATAAAAGAATCACTTCAGAAGTAGAAATTGCATTCATCAGGACTCATGGGATTTTATAAAAATAATCCAAATTGCAAACTAAATCTATATTGTAATTTATCTATATTCCGAGGGCTCTATATTCTATCTGAGCCCCCAGCATGAGTTTAAGGCGACCGTTATTTTAGAACATTATTTTAGAACGTATTAATTCCTTGGAGATGCGTGATGAAGCTGACAGATATGTAGGTATAGCGTTTATATCGTTTTTCCTTTTTTTTATTCAAAACATTCACAAACTTGTTAGCTATATCATGAATTTTATGATATATTCCGATTGTAAAATATGTGGAAGTGAATGTGTTTTGTCACGCGATGAGTTGGCACCACAATTCAGAGCTGTCAGATTTAAGAAATTTTCCCCGAAATACATAGAAGTATATAGCCGGTGACCTGGGAGAAGAATAGAGTTAACTTTATTGTTTCAAAGGCAGCTTGCATCGTCACTACGTTGAATATGCACAAAGAAGTAGTAGTAGTAGTAGTAGTCGTCTGGTTTATTAGAAGCAGAGACCGTTCTTTGTTATAAGTAAGAAGAAACCTCATTGCTTGACTGGCTAACGTACTCTCTGCTGTCTCAGACGACGACATCTTTGACTTAAGTCGGCCAGACGACCACCGTAGCTTCTCTATTTTGCTTCGAAAGGGAGGGGTGAGCTGCCGTTGGTTGCAGTTCGCAACCTCACCGCTAGATGCCGCTAAAATTTACACACTGCACCTTTAATACAATGAAGGCGTTTGGTTTAATCAACTCAAAATATTATGTTATCTGAACCACATTAATTATTTAAGTTGATTTGACAAAAGAGAAAATGTTGTGATAAATCATGGAAATATTTTTTTACAGTGCAGAAGTCATCAATATGAGTTTTTAAATACTAAGCTCAGAATCGATTCAAAAGAGAATCGCGATGCATTCGGAAAATCTCAGAATCGATCCACGAATTGAGATTAATTGATTTATTCTTCCAGCCCTAATAAATACACCTTTCCACACTACCATTCAAAAGCTTGGGGTCAGTAAGATTTGACTGTTTTCAACATTTTTCTTGAGCAGCAAATCAGCATATTAGAATGATTTCTGAAGGATCATGTGACACTGAAGACTGGAGTAATGATGCTGAAAATTCAGCTGTGCATCACAGGAATAAATTACTTTTTACAATACATTAAAATAGAAAACAATTATTTTTAATTGTAATAATATTTCACAATATATATGTTTTACTGTATTTTTGATCAAATATATGCAGCTTTGGTGAGCATAAGAGACTTCTTTCAAAAACATTAAAATTAATGTAAAATAAATTAAAATAAATCTTACTGACCCCGAATTTTTGAATGGTAGTGTATATTGTATCTTACATTATAGGGGCATGTTCCCATATGCACCAAAATTAAATGTCTAGCTGAATAATTATTTTCATGTTATGGCTGATAACCGGTAAATGGCCAATATTCAAAATCTACTAACAGATTATTTAATCTAAAAATTTTTTTTTTTGGTCAATTTTAAATCAAAAGTTGTGATTCTTAAGTGAATCTAGTGCTGTTTCTTTAAATTAGCCCTAGATGATTGCAGAAGTAATCTAAAAATCAATATTCAGGTGGAAACAAGTATCAAAAATGTAGTATTCGGTATTGACTGGTAAATATCAACCAAAACCAATAAATTAAAACTGATAACTGTTATGGTTATCTGTAGTTCTGTATTTCGTCATTAGTAGCCAATTTATCATGCATGGATGGATATTTCTCACCAGAAAGTTGAGAGCACAGGCCAGTTGTTTGGCCACGTCTAGTTTCCAGCTGACTGAGACAGACGTGCTCCTCTTCAGGTACAGGTCCAGTGCGCCGTGCTTCACAAACTCCTGCACCATGATGTCTGCGAGGGACAGGGAGGACACACTTTAGTGCATTCACAGGTACTTTGACAGGCAACCAGCATCACCAACAACACTCCAAACCCATTTAGAGTTCAAGAAGATTCAAAGAGCTGAGGTCATTACACAGACTTTTAATTGCTTTTATAGGGTTTGTTCTCTTGTGTTTAGACTTTGATAAAACAGTGCCTCCTGAGAGTGCTATTATGTGACTTTTAAAGAAGCACACTTACTATTGGATTTGTGCACGCTGATGCCATATACCAGGAGAATGTGCTTGTGGGAAATTTGACTCATCAAACTGGCCGCCTCAAAAAAAGACTTGAAAACAGCAGAAAGATTACAGGCAGAATTAATTGGCTGAAAATACAAAACTGTTGTAATCAGGGTTCCTATACATTTTCCATTTCAAAATTCCATACTTTTCCAAACTCAAATTTCCAAACTCTTTTTGTAGATTTTTCAGACCATATTTAACGTAAATGGTTCTTACAGCATTATTTTTAGCATTATATTTGGTATAGTAGTCATCTGTAATAAATATTATTTTCTTCTCAGGGTTTTTCATTGGTTTTCTCAAAGTGACAACATGCGTTTATAGATGATGAGAAGAAACCTAAAACATATATTAACCTCTGATCCGAGTTTGATACTGTAAATGTGGTTTGATTTTGCACAATCACCAAGTGAAGTTCAAAAGAGACTTGCTTATGGTAAAGACAAAAAGTTTTGCGTAATGAAAATGTGCTCCTTGAATTCATTCAGTCGTGTTTGACAATCACTTTTGCCATGAAATCACTCTGCCATATGATACATTTATTTTTAGAAATTCTTAATTTTATATTTTAGAAAACTGGATATGGGCAATAGTCTGGAAACACATTTTTTTCCCCACACTTATCCAAACCTGGAAATTACTCAAATCAAATTCCATACTTTTCCAATCTGTGTAGGAACCCTGTGTAATCATTATTTATGCAAGCTCTTTATTACTTGTCACTTATTAACGTTTTGGTTTGCATTTGGCCAAACTTTCAGAGTCATTCGTAAATCTTATCTTTAAGACCAGTTGCAAATACTATTGTACACACACAAAACTTCGTCACGAATTGTCAATTAATGGGAAATGCAATATTCTCTATGACAAAGTGCATATTTGAGTAAGAGTTTTACAGGACATTGTCTTTTCACTGCAAACAACCATGTTCAGCATATGTTCCAGGAATGAAAACACACCTCCCAGCAGTTTTTATGATTTGCATCCAGGACCTTCAGAAGGACCTCCGTGGAATGTGTCACTCCGTCCCGCTGGTCTGTCTTAACGCCTCTAAAGATATGCGTGAAGGAACCTTGGCCTAAGCTTTCCCTCTGTTAAAAGATAGAAATGAAGAAGCTTGACTTGAGTTGTTTTGAAATTAGACATATTGTTAAAATTCATCTTTTGACCTCAGTCAAACCAAATATATTCAGACACCTTGAACATTTCATTCATTAATACAGTTTATTCATTTTAGTTTAAAAAAAATGGTAATAAAATATGACAAGATCTCAGAGATAAACTGTGTCAGACAAAATTAATCTTATGTCAGATAACACTTAAGCAAAACATGGTCAGGTCAAAGTGTCTGAATAATTTTTGGTTCCAAATTTTTATCAGTTTTACTGGTAGCCCACTGTATGAAGAATTTTTGGGTATAATATGTCACAGTTTACTTTATTTTGCTATCCTCACTTACATAAATGAACTATAGTGTCCTGTACCCACTAGTAAAAAATATATCAAAAATATAAAAAATGTCAGAATAATTTTTGGTTTGACTGTGAATAATTTTTGGTTTGACTGTAAATAACTGGCTTAAAACCTGAAAATACTGACGTGCCTAAGACTTTTGCACAGTACTGTACATTATGAGAAAATCAAAGTGTTTTTTGACCTTGGATGCATGTAAACCTAGAAAACAAAATTATGAACCTTTAATATAGCATATATTAATTTGCTATTTAAATAAATAAAATAATACATTTTTATGTCCTCAAACTAGTGGTGATGCCTTTGAAAAACATTCATGAAAATATATTTAAACCCCTTATAAATATGTATAAATGTACCCAGGTGAGATCCTCGTGTTTAATCATGTGGAACTGCATGTGGCTTGGTTTTTGTCTCTGTAACATGGGGGATGTGGGCATCTCGACCATACTGGTGTTACGAACAATGATCATGTTGGTAAGTTCTGCAGTGAAGACAAGAAATAGCACAATAAAAATTAAAACACCCTTTAAATATATATAATAATATATATCAATAATCTGGTGAAGTTATTTGATTATTTTTTTCCCAATTATTTTTTTAGGTTATTTATTTGATCTATTTGATTAGATTATGTATTTGATAAATAAATAATGTTTAAATTAAATTCCATTTAAATTTTAAAGAACTCCTGCTTTCTAACTTTTATAAAAGATAAACACAAAACACATAAGCAAATATTGCACAGAAATGTTCTACCTTTTGGTCTGGGTGGGCAGCACTTGCCCAGGGTGACGGGGATGTCTGACATCAGAAGCGTATTGTGCTGATAGAAGTCTGTGAGCTGTCTTAGACTACAGAATGACTTGTGGATCCCAGCCAGACTGAACTTCTCATTTTTCTCTATCAGGCAGTCCTTGTAATCCATCCCCAGAGGAGTCTGTTGGAACATCCAGAAATTAAGAAATATAACACTGGAGTCTATAGTCAATAACAATGCAGCCAATCTGTATAACTAAACTAAAAGTTGTTTCAAAATTCACATTAAAATAATACTAAGGAACAGTGTTGGGGAAAGTTACTTTTTAAACATAACTAATTTCATTATTTAGTTACTTTTTATGGAAAGTAATGTGCTACATTACTTTTGCAATACATTTTCTCAACTGGCTGAGGCTTGCTTTTTTTCCTAATGCATTTAACAACCTAGCCTATATAACATACACCTTCATTTTCTTTTAAAAACACCTTTAGCATATTATTATTGTATATTACGACCACTTAGAATATTTCCTGACCCCTAGAGCTATGCATGCCATACAAAATATATCTTCACATTACGGATTATATTACATATATAAGATGTACTGTAGTCACTTCACATTCGAAGCTTGGAGTTATGAGTCATGTGCTGTTTTAGTTACTTACTGTTAGTGAAAACCCAAAACTTGATGCTTTATAATGTTTGTATAAGTCCAGCAAATCTGGTACCTGTATGCAAACAGTGAGGAAGTACTTGTCAAAGTCTTTAGGACTGTGACGTAACAGGAACATCCCATTTTTGGCTCCGGCTTTCTTAAGCTTGTGCACTGCAAATTCTGACCTTTAGAAACACAACAAAATTCTTATTATTACTTAGTCATTTCCTTTCTAATTTTACCACATGGGTATATATGAAATTGTGTAGTACGTGATCGGGCCGTGGCAGTAATCCTGTATGTCCTCCAGTAAGCTTGGCGGGGCCACCTCTGCGCAGAAATAGTGAGTCGAATCTGTAGTCAGTCTAAAATAGCCATCAACCAGAGATACAAAGGAAAGAGCCTCAGTTAGGTTGTGAAACTCAGCCTCCTATTGGTGGAAAGAGAAACAAAATATACAATTTAAAACTGCTATGTAATGTAGAATTCAACAAAAAGAACTTTGTAAGCATCACAAGTTCCAGTTTATTATACTTTCATAAGTAATAAAACCTTGGTTAATCAAAATGGCATACGAGTCACTGACACTAATACCATCAGTGCTGAAGTTTACTTCCTTTTTTTAAAGTTTACGTGTGAATACTTTTTAAAAAAAAGGAATTTAATAAATGAATGCAATGCCACTACCATGCACTGGTCGTCCTGGCGTGTGAGGGTGACCACCCTTCCTTCCAGGGGCATCTGCTCTTGACAAAGACGCTTAATACTAATGTCTGTGATCTGGGGGAAATCACAGAATGTCTGCCATTCCTGTGAATGGTACCAGAGGGAGCTCAGTAAATAACAGAGAAATTATGCTGAATGTCTAATGTACTGTATATAAACGTTTAGGGTTGGTAAGATTTTTTTATGTTTTTGAAAGAAATGTCTTATGCTCACCAAGGCTGCATTTATTTGATCAGAAATACAGTAATATGGTTGTAATATTGTGAAATATTACTACAATTTAAAATAATTGTTTTCTATTTGAATATATTTTAAAATGTAATTTATTCCTGCGATGGCAAAGCTGAATTTCCAGCATCATTACTCCAGTCTTCAATGTCACATGATCCTTCAGAAATCATTCTAATATGCTGATTTGATGCTCAAGAAACATTTCTTATTATTATCAATGTTGAAAACAGTTGTGCTGCAGTTTTCTTTGATTAATAGAAAGTTTAAAGTATTTGAAATAGAAATCTTTTGTAACATTATAATTGTCTGTAATGCCACTTTTGATCATTTGAATGCTTCCATGTTGAAAAAAAGGATTAAAATAAATTAATCCAAAAAAGAAAAAAGAGAGAAATTGTACTGACCCCAAACTTTTAAACAGCAGTGTATGTAGTTTTATAGATATAGATTTATAAAGATTTAACAGTCTCTTGTACTTCACTGAAAAGTGGATTGTGAACTTTGAAAGCGTGAAAATTGTTTAAATAAGCAAGCCCACTTATTTAATTGAGCTTCTTGTTTCTTTTCAATTAACTTTTTTTTTTCAATTAAACACTTTATATTCATATAATTTTATTTTTATATTTATGTAATATTTATGTAATTATTTATATTTATACAACCGGTTAACTCAGGCTGTCTTTATGGGTGAGTCATTGAATCATTCACTTAACAGATTCGTTCAAAACACTGGCCCTGCACCCCAGTGTGCATACTATCCACCCTATCCGCACTAAATAGTATTGAATATTACTAAGGCTGCGTTTCACTCCAATTTTAGACACGCACTCGCGAACTTCCCTAAGCACTTCCCCTCGGGGTAATCCCTGCCGCCATTTTTAAGTGCGTTCCACTTCGTGAAGTGAACGAGGGAAGTTTATATGGACAGACCCTCGTCCCCTCGATTTCAACCGAGGGAGCAAGTATACTCTGATGTACACTTCAAGCAGCTCTATATCCCATAATTCAACTTGTTTGTGACGTCACAGCAGATCGTGCTTAACTGAAGTGTATGATATATTGATTATTTTGAGAATTAATCACAAAATAGTCTATATTAATTGTGTTGAGATTTAATCACGTAATACTTGTAGCTAACTTACGTTCACAGTCAAAGTTTATACTATTGATATTTTGTTTCATTTGTGTAATTTTATTTTTCTCCAACAGCTCATATACCTATAGGATTTTTATATTTTCTCCAACAACTTATAAGTATATAGAATGGTGCATAAAACAAAGTCATAAGTAGAAAAGGGGTTAGGTGCGTTTAGTAGTGATGGCCGATTTCGAAACACTGCTTCATGAAGCTCCGAAGCTTTATGAAACTTTTGTTTCGAATCAGTGATTCGGAGCGTGTATCAAACTGCCAAAGTCACGTGATTTCAGTAAACGAGGCTTCATTATGTCTTCACTGTTTCGAAACGTTTCGAAACAGTTCAAAATTTCAATGGTTCACCGGTAGAGGGCGATGATAAAGTGAACCTATGAATCATGCAGATTCACTGAGAACTATTGAACAAGTGTCTATGGGCTTTACCCTATGGTTTTACCAGATCTCTGATCAGTTTTATACATTTGTAGATGTTTTAATTAGACATTAGAATAATTAAAATGAATAATAGTAGTTATTAATCTCTTTTTTGCCTGTTTAGCTTGAGCCATGGAACAAAGAAAACAAGCCATGAAAATTGATAAAAGAACACATATTATACAGACACTCTATATTTAATCTTATTAGATGATTAGTTAATTGCATTTGATAGATTTTACTTTCAGTAAAACTTTTGCAATAGATTTGTAAAAGGTGTTTTTATGCATGTTTGGCCTGAGTTTTGTTGCATTTACACTGTTCTGACCACTAGGGGTCAACGTGGAGATGGATGTCAGATTGTTTCGAAGCCTCGACACATTACGGCACATTTGCTTCAACTGCTTTAGTGTTTCGCAAAGCCTCGATCTGCCCATCACTAGCGTTTAGTGCGTTTCATTTAAACTTTATGCACGAGTTCCATCAGTAGTGGGCACTCGTGCAACGTAAGCAATGACGCACATCCGAGTCCACGGGATGGAGGGAAGTTAGCAAATTAAGGGTATAAAAATTCGGAGTGGAACGCAGCCTTAATGTCACATAATGTCACTATTTAGGATGGATAGTATGCACTTTGAGATGCAGGCAGATTTATTTATGAACAAAACAAGTGTCTGTGTTTATGAGTGACTCGATGAATCATTCACTCACTCAGCAGTTTCGTTGAAAATCATTGATTCGCCCTACTGGCTCGGTAACACGCAGCGGTTTATTCCGCTGTGGCTATGTTAGGAACTATTTTCTTTGGCGGAGCAAAAATTGACTAAGTAACTGGAGATAATGTTTCTAAAATGTAAGTTACTCAAAACTAACCTCTTGTTTATTGAACTTTTGTATTAAAACAACATCACACCGGCAGATGTACTGTATGAATATCACAACGGCTACTATTCTAGGCTAGCTTACCTGGCTCTCTGTGGTCTGTATCTGAATCCCTCCCTCTCCAGACACTTGAACGGCTCTGACCCTCTGCTGCTCGCTCTGCTCTAACCATCCAGAATGATCCAGAGTGAAGCTTTCTGAACCATAAGCCGGCTCCACCATATTCAGCTCCATCAGGTACTTGAGCTTCAGGTTGCGTTCTCCAGCTGAGCATCTGCCCAGCTTCTTTAGGAAGCGCTTCAGCGTTTTGCGGATCTGATACCGCGCTAGGCGACTCATACGCTGTATATCTTGTCTGTGAGTCTCTGGGAGGCAGGACTTGTAGCTGGAATAAGATTTTTGCAGTGGTTAATGCAGCTTGAACATTTAAATTGTATGTTAAATGCACAGAACATCTCTGAATAGCTCTATCCATCAATTTATATGAGACTTTCTCATGTTGTAACATACCTTGTTGTATTGCAGATCTCCGCAAGGCTCTGGTTTCTCTCTTTGGCCATACGCCACAGATCTATTACTGCCATACCCAAACATTCCTGCTGCAAGCTCAAAGCAGGAGAAATCCCGCCACGTCCAGACACAAAATCACTGCGGGACTGAAACAAGAAGACAGTTCAGTCAGAGGGGAAGGAAAATGATCTTGAACAGTTGAGTCAGCAGTTTTATGCCAGCTTTTTAAAAATTATTTGAGTCATCACTTAGGATCGAGGCACATTATACTGAGTGTACATTTCACATTCACATATGGCTTTTAAAATAACATTCAACTGCCTTTTGAGAATGCAATGACAGATTATTTTGTGCTATGCTGTATATACCTGAGCAAATAGATAATCAATGACGCAGTAGTCCAGCACAGCACAGATTCGTCCTCTGCTGAGACTGAAGCGGTACGATGCCCTGGACCCTTGACCGAACCAGCTTGAGAAGAAAAACCTTTAACACATAGAGAAAAGCTTTACAATCACAGAAACAGTTTATCTCTTAAAACACTTTTCACTCTCTCACTGTTTAATTTGTCCACTAGCAATCAGTGTTTAGTATTCTTCATATGTTTTCCCTTTTCATTTTAGTTTAAGTTTTAGTAATTTTATTTTATTATTTTTTTTTTTTTGTCAGTTTTAGTCATTTTAACTTTTAATGTTTCTTTTAATGTTTTTTCATCTGATATTTATATTTTATTTCAGTTATTTTGAATAGTTATAGTTGGTTCACCCAAAATGAAATTTCTGTCATTAATTACTCACCCTCATCTCATTCCACATCCGTTCATCTTCGGAACACAAATTAAGATATTTTTGATGAAATCTGAGAGGGTTTTTTTTATCCCCCATAGAAACCAACATAATTACCACATTCAAGGTCCAGAAAAGTAATGTGAACAGCGTCGGTCAATATTGACGTAGAACACATAAGCCTACACTGTCAATACAACGTAAACAGCATTGAAGACTGACAGGGGAGAGACGAAATTAATGAATAAAATCGTTATTTTTGTTTTGTTTTTGCTCACAAAAAGTATTCTCGTCGCTTCATAACATTAAGGTTGAACCACTGTAGTCACGTTGACTATTTTAACAATGTCTTTACTACTTTTCTGGACCTTGAATGACAGTAATTACATTGCTTTCTATGGGGGATAAAAAAACCTCTCGGATTTCATCAAAAATATCTTAATTTGTGTTCCGAAGATGAACGAAGGTCAGAATTAATGACAGAAATTTCAATTTTGGGTGAACTAACCCTTTAACAATAACAACACTGCTAGCAATGGCCAACAATGCATATCAGTGCATCAAAGAAGAATTCTGTAATTTTTGTAATTCTTTCTGCAAGTAAATAATGAACATTTCCATGTTATTTCCATTACATATCAAATTTGTATATTGTGTTTGATGACATTCTGTGGTGCAAATGATGGTGATAGAAATGACTTTGGCCTCCTTTGTCTTACCAAGTCTAGTTTGACTTACCAAGTCAAGTTCATATTTTTCGCATCATTTGACAAAATGATTGGGAAAAATGCATGTTTACACAATAAGAATATTTAGTTATTGTGCATCATATATTATACATTTCACATTATTAGATTTTTATTTTTCTTAACACGTGTCATATTTATCTTAAAAGGAATAGTTAAAAAAACGTCATCAATTACTCACCCCATGCCGTTCCAAACCTCATTCATTTTCGAAACACAAATGACAATATTTTAAATGAAATCTGAGAAATTTCCGTCCCTCTATTGACACTCTACACAACTACCACTTTGTAGGTTCAAAAAGTTCATAAAGAGATCGTAAAACTAATCCATTTGAATCGAGTGGTTTAGTGCAAAATATTCTGAAAAGACTCAATCGCTTTATGTAATGAACAGATTTAATTTAGGCTTTTATTCACATATAAACATTGATCAGTGAACATAAACAGAAGCTCAACCATACAGCCATGCATCACTGATGCACGAGAACAAATCTTATTGGTTCTTACGGAAGCTCAAACGTGCTGCAAAACACACGAGAATGAACCTCATTGGTTCTCGCACGTCAAGCAAGCACGCTTGAGCTTTGGTTTACCCAGGGGTCCCATGGGTCATGGAATTTCTGGAATATCATGGAATTTTAAAAGGGCTATTCCAGACATTGAAAGTCAGGGAATTTTATATTTTTTTGTCCAAGTCATGAAATATCAGGGATTTTTGTTTGTCGCTTTAAATTTTAGTTTCCATTTATCAAAATGTAATTTCTCTATACCGTATTTTTTTTATCGTGTTGTTTCAGGCATTTGCGTATTGTTATAGTTAGGCTATTTTTCAGCGGCATTTTATTCCCTTCCCACTCGTCAACTGGCAATCACTTAAGTCAAATGCAGTCACCTGTACCTGTTAACTAAGGCAAACATGCCAGGAAAATTTTGAGCTTTGGCTACAAAAAGACCACTTCAAAGACTGTCCTAACCAGCCACGACACGACAAAGGATTCTATTTTTGAAATGGTTTTTATATTTCTGGTATTTCGCAGCTAATAGTTTAGTTCATACAAGGACATAAATGCACAATGAAAAGTATTTATTGCTTACAGTTTGAACGTTCTTATTTCCTTTAATTTAAATTATCCATTGTTGCTCTCATAGTGGTTATTAAAGTCATGCAAAATGATATTCAAGCTCAAACCATTTTAATATTATGCAAAGCTCAAACAAATGTATTTCATGACAAAGATTGTCAGCCACTGAGAATGTATTTTGAATAATGTTTTATGGTTTAATTTTGTTTAGTTTAATTTCGTTTGGTTTTCGTGTTTAACTGTGAACAGAGCCCGCCCACACTCTGTTATGATTGGCTGTGATTTATGATTGATTTTGTAGCTTGTCACATCTGGTTAGGACCTTAGGACACGGTAAGATTAAAAAAAAAAAAAAAGACACGGTAAGCCGCCTTTTCACCGCACACAACATTAGGATACGACTGTCGCATTTCGCCCCCTAGTGGTAGTCGCACAGAATTTTAAATTTGGTTGTGCGTAGCCGTTACCGTCGTTTATTCACCACGGTAGAATGAATAAATACGAATAAATTAATATATACACATTGGATAAACTATCAACATTGCTTCTGAAGGAAAAATATTATGGGTTTTTCTAGGACTTAAATAATTAATAATTATTAAATAATTATTTCAGACTTACATAATCATAACAACCATTTTACAGAAATAGCCTAGTTTCAAACAGTCTAAGACGGTCTGCAAAAACTAAATGTGAAGAAATAAAAAGACTGAATATGAACTTGATGATAAACATAAAACCCCCTGAAAGCATAAAAACTATAAATTAATTACTGTAGAAATATTACAGAAAAATATCAAAGTGCATTTAACGGGTAAAAGCGCAAAAAAAAGTAGTGTGTATGAGTGTTTAACTTAGTTTTGTACTAAAAATGTATGTGAACAAGAAAATAAAGCTTGCAAATGGATGGTTTTAAAATACTGTCTGTGGCTGATTTTTGTCTGTTGTCGGCCTGTTTTTCCGTTCATTATTGGTCATGGAAATTCAGCTTTTTAGTCAGGGAAAAGTCAGGGAATTTGACATTTGGCTTAGAGTGGGAACCCTGTTTACCATAACTGATGTGTGTTGATGAATGTTTATATGTGAATAAAAGCCTAAATTAAATCTGTTCATCATATAAAACGATCGTGTCTCTTCATAAAATTTGGAATAAACCACTCAATTCATATGAATTAGTTATACAATCTCTTGAACTTTTTGAAGCGTCAAAGTGGTAGTTGTGTGGACTGTCAATGGAGGAACAGAAATCTCTCAGAATTAATTAAAAATATTTTAATTTGTGCTCCGAAGATGAACAAAAGTCTTACAGGTTTGGAATGAAATGGGGGTGAGTAAATGATGATATCATTTTCATTTTTGTGTAAATTATGCCTTAAAGTATGCTCTTCACTGACACTGTTGTCTTCTTGGTAACCAAGTACACTAACTAACCTTTTTGTTTGTGATGGAAATGACACCATGAATAAGAGTGTGTGAACATCGACATAAATCAATTTCAAAGCATAAATATTGAAATTTTAGTTTTGTTTTTATTTATGATTATTACTTTCATAGTATTTTTTATGAAAAATGTATACTTTAAGACTAAAATCTGGGTCAGTGAGGAGGTTAAAACAATAAAATCTTTACATAACAGGCATTTGCAAATTAAATGAAAATGAATGGCATGAATAGGCTAGTTAAATAAAGAAACACCCAAATATTCAGGAAGAGTAAGTTATTTATAAATAAAATATGATTATTACAGCAGTTTTTATACCTCACTCTGTAGTGAACTTTGATAGTCTCCTCACTCTTAAACACATGGGTTGGTGGATACCAGTATGAAAGATCTTCTGATGCCAGAGCAAACAGGTTGTGGAACACAGGAAGAATTCCTAAAAATATAAATATTCAGTTCAGGTTATTGTAATATTGTTGGTGCACAACTATTTTAAATATATTTAATTATAAGATCATATATGAGCAGATCTATGTAACTTAATCTTAATCTATATATCAGCATATCTATATTGCTTAAAGTGTAATTTATGCTTTAGTCATACTGAATTATCTAAAAGATAGATCTTGGCTACATAAAGGTTATCAGCAACACTTGTTGCATCTTTAAAAAAAAAGCTATTGTAGATGTTATAGGGAAGCAGATAAAAAGGGAAAAGAGCATATACTTGAGTATGCACTTAAAAACTGAAGCTTTTGACCTTTAAGCAACAGACATCATTACTGATCATCTGAAACATGTTAGTGTCTCACCGCTGGCTTTTGCAGCAAGCATACACACACTTTCTGCTGTGATGTGTCCCGTGGGGATGGTGAAAGAGGTCTCTGAATTTAAGCTGGGGCAGTAGTACAGGTGCACCTGCAGGGCAGAGTCACAGCTGGATTTCTGACTGCCGGCCCTTTCGCTCTTCGTCAAGAGCACCTCTTCCTCTTCACTCATGGTTTTCTCACCAAAGCAATCTCCTGATTGGACGAAAAGAACTGGAATAATTTTTCTCAACAGATACAGGTGTTTATTGACAGTTCTTTCTTTCCAAAATCGTGCATGTAACTCAAACTAGGATGCTATTAAAATAACACTAATGGTTATTTCTCACAGAAGGTGAATTATTTTGATGTTAGAGGCAATAATAAAGTAATAAATTAAGATAAATTAACCCTTATGTTCTGTTTGGGGCTTTTTGAAGCTCTTTCAACTTTTACAAGAACAACATTGTTAAGGTTTTAAAGTGCCCCTTTTATGATTTTTTGAATATAACCTTTCATGCAGTGTGTAATATAGCTGTTTGTGAATGTAAAATGCCTGCAAAATTTGAAAGCTCAAAGTGCACGACAAATAAAGTTACTGTCTCCTAAAAGAAAGAATCAATTCTGAACTTCTGAAACGAGTTGTCAGCAATTCCAGTCTCACTTCCGTTTACATATCTATGTAACAATGTACCAGATTTGCATAATGCTACCCTATGGCCTTGACTGACTGCCCGCGAACTACATTTTCTTTGACCCACCCTCAAACACTGTAGTTGTAGTTGAGGCCTGGAAGAGTTTGGTTCGTGTTGTCGACATGAAGATGCTGTTTTCCATGCTTCACTTTTCATACACTTTAAAAGGATAAGGACTCGCACTCAAATTGATACAAAAAACATCTGACCAATCAGAGTAGAGTAGACCAATCACAACAGACTGGACTGTCTGACCAATCGGAGCAGAGTAGACCAATCACAACAGACTGGGCCATCTGACCAATCAGAGTAGAGTAGACCAATCACAACAGACTGGGCTGTCTGACCAATCAGAGTAGAGTAGACCAATCACAACAGACTGGGCCATCTGAGCAATCAGAGTAGAGTAGACCAATCACAACAGACTGGGCCATCTGACCAATCAGAGTAGAGTAGACCAATCACAACAGACTGGGCCATCTGACCAATCAGAGTAGAGTAGACCAATCACAGCAGACTGGGCCATCTGAGCAATCAGTGCAGAGTAGACCAATCACAACAGACTGGGCCATCTGACTAATCAGAGTAGAGTAGACCAATCACAACAGACTGGACTGTCTGACCAATCAGTGCAGAGTAGACCAATCACAACAGACTGGGCCATCTGACCAATCAGAGTAGAGTAGAGCAATCACAACAGACTGGACTGTCTGACCAATCAGAGTAGAGTAGACCAATCACAACAGACTGGACTGTCTGACCAATCAGAGTAGAGTAGACCAATCACAACAGACTGGGCCATCTGGCCAATCAGAGTAGAGTAGACCAATCACAACAGACTGGGCCATCTGACCAATCGGAGCAGAGTAGAGCAATCACAACAGACTGGACTGTCTGACCAATCAGAGTAGAGTAGACCAATCACAACAGACTGGACTGTCTGACCAATCAGTGCAGAGTAGACCAATCACAACAGACTGGACTGTCTGACCAATCAGAGTAGAGTAGACCAATCACAACAGACTGGGCCATCTGGCCAATCAGAGTAGAGTAGACCAATCACAACAGACTGGGCCATCTGACCAATCAGAATAGAGTAGACCAATCACAACAGACTGGACTGTCTGACCAATCAGAGCAGAGTAGACCAATCACAACAGACTGGGCCATCTGACCAATCAGAGTAGAGTAGACCAATCACAACAGACTGGACTGTCTGACCAATCAGAGCAGAGTAGACCAATCACAACAGACTGGGCCGTCTGACCAATCGGAGCAGAGTAGACCAATCACAACAGACTGGACTGTCTGACCAATCAGTGCAGAGTAGACCAATCACAACAGACTGGACTGTCTGACCAATCAGTGCAGAGTAGACCAATCACAACAGACTGGACTGTCTGACCAATCAGTGCAGAGTAGACCAATCACAACAGACTGGGCCGTCTGACCAATCGGAGCAGAGTAGACCAATCACAACAGACTGGGCCATCTGACCAATCAGTGCAGAGTAGACCAATCACAACAGACTGGGCCATCTGACCAATCAGTGCAGAGTAGACCAATCACAACAGACTGGGCCGTCTGACCAATCGGAGCAGAGTAGACCAATCACAACAGACTGGGCCATCTGACCAATCAGAGCAGAGTAGACCAATCACAGAAAGGAGGGGTTTAGAGAGACTAAATCTTCGAACAAACCGTTTTCAGACTCTTTGAGAAAAGAGGTGATGTTCAGTGTACTGTATATTATGAGAAAATGAAAGTGTTTTTTGACCTTGGATGCATGTAAAGGATAATAGGGGCACTTTAAGGCTGACTTTTGCTATATGAAGACTGATTTTAAACAAAATTTCCACTAAATGAAAAATGTTACATTACTTTTGCTGGGGGTCTTAAACATTTACCCCAAACAGAAGAAACGTAACATTACATTTTAGAAAAGCACATTTCAATAATATCTTACAAATTGGCTTTAATTAAGTCAAAGGAACATATTAAAAGGTGAATTTAAACGGCTAGTTTTGCAAGTATTATTATTATTTTAAGACACAAATCACTGGGGTCTTCAAGACCCCAAATATAAATACAATAAAGTCCATCTTAAGAGAACTTGAGGCCTACTGGAAGTATTAAACATTATAAGAAAGAGACATTAACATTGTACTGTAAAGCAGTGGTTTTATTGTTAACACCAGTTCTTGGAACCATGGTGGTCATACCCATGACAGAAGTGAGCTCATCGTTCTCATATAAGCTCATCTGTACTTTCCGTAACAAACAAATTCATGGGTGTTTTCCAAGAGCTTTTCAATATTAAGCCACTAACAGTAAAGGATATATATTTGATATATATTAAGGATTTTAAGTTAAGGCTAGGTTACACAAGTTTGGTTTGGTTTCGATAATGTCATTGGCTGTTAAATATTGTAGTGGAACATCCTATTATAAAAAATACATCTATTCATATTCCAATAACACAATAACAATAATACAAACAAGCAAACATGAAACATACAACGCCACACTCACAAAATGTATATTTCATTAGTAATCACATGACTTCCACTGACATATTCTTTGAAATGGTAAAGTTACAAGGTTTTATTTTTCATATTACGATTATAATTAAGACAACTAAGAGGTGTTACCTTATTTAAGAAGAAACATTGATGATTTGTTCATGTTGATGTGATGAGCTGCGTATATATATCTCGGGCTTTGCTGTTGTGAGCCTGTCATTTAGTGGGAGGGATCAAATAAGACATTTCCGGCAAGAGACAAACCACAAACGCACCTCATTTCCAGACTGCTTTAGCAAGATTGACACCACTTGGTCTTTCTTTACTGGTCGGCCTCATCTGACATCTCTGTTTCTAGACCTGTGACCAAGCCATAAATTGACACCAGGTCCACCCCTGCATATTATGAAGTGCAAGAATATTGTATTTATAGGAGTGAAAGAGAGGAAGGGTGTTTGCTGGAGCTGATGGGGTTCTTGCTTTCTTTACGTGGGAAGACTGAAACTGTGGTTTCCTCTTTCTCTGCTAGTGTGCGGCGGGTTTGTTATTTCCGCCTGCAGAGAAAAACTGAGTAGGTTTCTTCCGTTTGTCCTGATACAACCCAGTGGCATATGAAACTTTCATTTAAACAATTTTAATCAGAAAATATGTGCACCTGATAGTAGTGTTGAAATTTCAGTTTATTGTGATTGTGACAGGGGCACTCCATCATTCTACAGCTCATCTCTTGAGATACTGGTAACAAATGATACACATATTCAAAATATGCATGAATTATACAGCCAACATCATTCAATACATAAACACTGAAACAGTTGATTCTGGAGACTTCTAGGGCTTTTTAGGGCACATTCAGATGTCTTTTCTAGGTAATGGCACTAGAAATGCTGAGGAATTAATATCCCGTTAATGAGCCTTGTTTTATAGGTTTAGACAGAAAGAATATTCCTGTCTGCCAAAAAAACAAATGAAATGAGTAATTCTTATATTGTAGGTAGTATGGTGTAGTTGAAATCTATTGTAGCATGGTCAATAAAATGGATCTTTATAGTGTGTAACAATTTGGGCTACATATTCTCTTAATTAATTCACGCTAATAATCATACATACTTTCAAAGAGTTATTGGATCATCGTGATATATCTCCATTAAAAGCATTCTGTTAATTAAACAAATTTCAAATCACTTTAGTGTGCGTGCTTATGCTCTCTTCTCTTCTAAACTTGGCTAGGAATGAAAGTGAACTGACAAACAGGTGCGATGCAGGTGTGTGATGATGAACAGAAACGTATTGTGCGTGATTTTGTACTATGAAAGAAAGCACTATTGTTATATAGAGCAAAGAATCATCCTTTGAATCAGGTGGTGATGGTCAGGTATTCAGTAATGCCAATCAAAAAGGAAGATAACCAAATATGGCTTTGACATATTTGATATGCGAGACTGTGCAGAATGTACCTTGCATGATGATAACTAGTAAAGCTGTGTGTTTTAGCATTTTATTGTGCACAGCCACAGTTGTTCTTCCACAAGAAGTCATTTTAATGTGAATTAATCTGCATTATTTCTTGAAAATTTAGTTTGAAACCTGACATTTTTTTTGTTTGATTTTACAAAGCGGATGCTGAACCTTTGTTCAGTAAAACAACTTGTTTATCAGCAGTGGCAAATAGTTCTTTTGGACTGAGAAGGATTTCAGTGGGATTGTGTGTCGTAGTTTCATTCTGCAAAGACAAGAATATGATTTCAGCAGTGCTGGTATTGTTAACTAAAACTATTAAAAATTGTTTGCGTTAACTGAAATAAAGCAGAAATAAAAGATGAAACACTTAAACTAAACTTAACCAAAATAATTAGAAATGTTGCAACTAACTGAAATAAAAAAGCTAAATAGAAATATTAAAATAATAATAATAATAAAAATGACAAAAGCACATAACAAAATTACTAAAACTGAAATTGAAATGAAAACTAAAAATATAAAAATAAAAGCTAATTCAAAATATTAATAAATACTAAGACTGGGTATTAATACAAATTTCACGATTCGATTAGATTTCTATTCACAAGCTTTCAATTCGATTGCGATTCAATGTCGATTATTTTGGATATATATCAGATACAGTACATGGCAACTTTTGTCGAAGAAAAACAATCTCTCAACTAATGCTGTAACTATACATGCGAGTCAGTTGGTACTACATTACTATAATATTGAAGGTTAAAATCAACTTATTTATATAAAAACACTTAAATTACACTCAAGGATGTTTTTTTTTTTAATAATAAATAAAGTTATATTTACATAATCATGTTTCTACTCCAATTTGCTTTTTGAAAAACATTTAAATCATGGCTGTCATAACTGATTTATTCAAACATGCATTAAATATTGAAGAACATTAAAATTATAATGAATATGTAATATGGTGCATATATTTATCAGAATGCTACTCTCTAGAGTGAATTTTTCTAACTGACTAACGAGTTTATGGTCACTGAATATGGTTTTCCTGAATTAAATGTGACGTTACGTAACATTGTTTACAAGCAGTGTTGCCAAGTCCGTGGTTTTCCAGCGGAATTGTGCTACTTTAACGTTGTTGCCGCGGGTTGACCCCAAATAATATGATATTTAGCCCTTGGATTGCGAATTTTACCAGGAGAACCCCGCCTAAAACGCGAATTTTACCCCCCAGAATGCGATTTTTACTGGGGGACCCCCCGAAGCGTAATTGGGCTAGTTTTGAGTAGCAATTGGGCGGGTTTTCCTGTGAAAACCTGGCAACCCTGTTTACAAGCCTGTTTTATTGAAGTCTTTCCGCGGTTGAGAGACTATGCGTGACATGATATGGATTTCGCTAAGTTGTACTGTATCTTTTACCATACCTTCAGATGTTCATTCATGCTTATTTCACACTGTAACTGGTATTAAAGCGGAGGAGATGATCGGTTCACGTGTGTGTCGTTCTGCCGCTTCTCTTAAAACTGAGCTGCGCAACAGTGATCTGTCACGCCATATTAAACAGGTATTTATTTTTTGAATTTCATAATAAAACAGACGTCATTTGAAATCTGACTCCGAAATCGCATACTGTTTGAGAAGATACTACATCTGAATTTGAACTTACTTCACGACCGTTAAAAAAGTACGTTCTATATAGTATGAATAGGGGTAGTATGAATGTAATCCGGACATACTACATCCGCCATTTTGTCATTATCATGTGACCTACTGGCGTCATTTACGTTGTTTCACCTCCATTCATAAATCCTCTCCCATGGCCTCATGGGATAGCAAAGTGTCCATTGAATGTTCACACCAGAATCTTACCATAAGTAGTAGGTCATCCGGGGACTTTTCGCCTACTGTTTTTTGAATACTATGTATTCGGACATACTTCTCTGTTGGCGTACGGTTTTTCACATACTATATAGTAGAGAAGTATTCGATTTCGGACACAGCTTTCGTTTCATATCAAAAGGAACAAAGCACAAAGATTGTTGCGATTTATTGGATGGGAGGAACACTACAATGTTCTGTTCATTCATCAACTGAAAACAGGATAGACTAATCGATTCTTGGGATTAAGAATCGATATCGGTTTGTAAAAATGAGAATCGATTAAAATCAAGAAATCTATATTTTTACCCAGCCCTAATAAATACTATAATTTTATTTCAATAATATTAAAATATCACTGGATTTCATGTGGTAAGAACTGAGCTGTAAGTGAAAGTAAATGAACTGCTACTACCATGTAACTTACCAAGTTATGACAGGACACGTCGCAGGTCTTTTGTTCCAAGTTCCACCGTAATAAACCAGGGCTGATAGAATCCTTCTTGGTGGGTCCTGCAGAAATTCAGCACATATTCATTTGAAGATAAAGTAACATCTGTAGACATTTTCATTGGTTTTAATTACTGTTAACAATACTGTAAGTGAGTTTCTCTCACCTGTAATGTAGCTAACCACCACACCTACTAGTATGACTGCACTAGTTGACAGGGCTCCGAAGTACAGGTAGGATATTGAATAGATATTTTGAAAGCTGCATGAATTTAGTTGGAAAAAGAAAACTTAACTCTTGTGCTGTATTTCCACAAGTAATTAAAGTCACAGTGCTATGCAAGGTTGGTCAATATAAAATGTGATACAACTTCTACAATCTTACCCATAATCCTGGGGAACTGATGATGCCACGATAGATGATTTAGCGACTGCTGTGGTGCTGTTGAGTGTTGCATTAGTTGCTAGACAGCGATCAGCACTAGTGGGTAAAACACCCATAATTTGTGGTGTAGGAGGATAGATTGTGCTTCCAACAGCAAGCCACAGAGACAGACAGAAACCCACAGCCACACCTGAGAACACCCCCTATAGTGTATGAAATATTACATGGCTATTAAATGAGGGATAGAATAATATATGGTGGACATGACAGTGATTTTTATGGAGTCTTACCGGTTTATTTGTGGCTGGAACAAACATGCCCAGCACAAAGGCTCCCAGCAGTGGACCGTTCACTACACCCATGACTGTAAACGAACCCTGAGGTTATTAGAGGTAAAAGAAAGCTGGTTAGAGCACAGACACATAGACTGAAATATAGCCTGCTTGAAATCACAGTAGTTCACACCTGAAGGACTCCCCAGTCCAGCAGAGAGGAGAGCGCAGCCATTGTAATGCAGCCAAGCCCGTACAACAGAGCTGTTTTACACGTTTAAACAAACAATAATGACATTAGTTGACACTGTAGTTATATTTATTAACATTATCAGGTTGATATCATCAGATATTTGCAGAATCGCATCATGGTTTCTTAGTTCATCTCACCAATGGTGTCATTTTAATGCATTACAAATCTAACATTAATTTAAATTAAGATATATCATTAGGAAATTAGACATTTTTATACTTGTTGTTGATTGTGACATTTTTATGACAATTAAGTATATTTTTATTCAAATCAGCATATATTAAAGGCAGCAAACAAATACTAATGTTATATTTTTATAGATTAATATAAATAAAATATAATATACTTTATAAAATATAACAACAAAAATATAAATATTATATTTATGTAAATATAATATAACATTATATAAATATATTCTAATAATCTTTTTACCTTTATTTTAAATAAATAAGCATATTAAAGGCTGCAAACAAATACAAATAATATATCATTAAATAAATATAATGCATAACATATATATATATAATATAATATATTAATATTAAATAATATTATGTATTAATATTATAATATTTAATGTTATATTATATATATTATATTATGTTATATATATTTTAAATATATTTATATAATGCTATATATTATATAACGCTATATATTTATATATATATATATATATATATATATATATATATAATACTACATATATATATATATATATATATATATATATATATGTAGTATTATATATATATATAATATATAAAAATATTATATAAATATATTCAAATAATCATATTTTAAATAAATACATAGCATATATTACATGCAGCAAACAAATACTAACATATATATAAATGTATGTATCTCTCTGTGTGTGTATGAAATATTTCCCCCTAATTTCAAAAAAATACATATTAGATTTTTATCTGTAATTAAATAAAAATGCAAGATTTGGTTGATGGTCTATATGGTCAATAAACAATTGCATGCACTTTTGAGGAAGTTTCATCTATTTAAGAAGACTCTATGTTTGCTTGCATGACAGGAAAGAAGAGGCTTTTGACCCTACATAATGACTTGGAGAGCAAGAGCTGTTTTCTCTGCGAAACAGTGATTAGCCACGGCTTCATTACATCCTCCATTGTAACAGCTGCCATGGCATTAATGCTGGTGGAGACAGTACTGTGGAAAAAGAAGCAGGTGGTTTATTATATTTGTATCAGTAAACAACACCTCACTGAAGATTTTAAGCACCTTAAAGTTCCACTGTAGGCACAGGCTAGAAAAAGACCCGGGAAGCCTGGATGATTCCGGAAAATGTCTAAAACCAAGTACGGCATGTACTGTGAAAATAAAGAGAAAAAAACTATTGTTTTGTTTGAAATTTAATAGTGATTAGTAGTATACATTAGGTACAGTTAATTATGTTCATGCATGTATTACTTTACCTGGTCAGGTGCAGATATTCTGCCAGTCTTCAGTGGGTCACAGTTGGAGTATAAAGCAAACATCACAATGCCACAGGTGGCTGCACTGCTCACAATCAGACACAGACCCACCTGATTAACCAGCAGCGCCCTGCAGCACAAGAGTGACACTCAGTGGATCTGTATCTCAGTGAGCAGAAGCAGAAAATATGTCACTCAACAATTATTATTAGGAGAAATTTAATGCCAAACAAAACTGAAGAGGTTATTTAAGACCGATTTTACTTATTTATTCTCTTACAGTTGGGCTTGTTTCTCAGTCCTGCATGATATGTAACGCTGTACTTGGGCCTGATTGGCTCCATACATGGATAACCAGACCATTGTGCCGCCCACTGTGAAACTCCAGAACGAGTACCGCCTCTGAGGGTCTAAGGCAAAACTGTAACACAAAGAGAGAATCAGCAATAGAAGAACACTAAATAAACATTTAATTAATTTGAGAATTTAACACATTTCAAAACATTTATTGTTCATACTCATTAAAATTGATGCGGGATCCACTGTTGGCAATCTCCAAAACTCTGGCAGGCCCTCCTGCCAATATGGTGCCCTGAATGAAGACCGCAATGAACCCAGAGAGCATGACTACAATCTGAAACACATCTGTCCAGATTACAGCCTTTATACCACCCTGCAGGAAAACAGAAACACTTTACGTTCACAAACAAAAATTTACAGTCATGCAATTTTTACTAATTAATCATTCAAATGCATACACACAAATCATATACAGGCCAAAAGTGATGTCCAGCCTAGGAAAATTTACATCTTCACCCTTTTAAAACAAATATTCCCTCCGGGCATCACTTTTGGCGACTATACACACAATTTATGAGAAATATTTGATCACATTAAAGGGATAGTTCACCCATAAATGAAAATTCTGTCATTAATTACTCATGTCATTCCAAACCTGTAAGACTTTCTTTCTTTTTCTGAACACAAATGAAGATCTTTTTAATGAAATCTGGGAGCGTTCTGTCCCTCCATTGACAGCCTACGCAACTACCACTTTCAAGGCCCAGAAAGTTAGTAAAGACATCATTAAAGTAGTCCATGTGACTGGTTTAACTTCAATTTTATGAAGAGATGCAAGTGCAATTTTTTAAAGAATTTAAATTTTTTTTTTTTTTTTTAAAAGATTAACGAAAGTCTTATGGGTTTGGACGACATGAGGGTGACCGAATTTTCATTTTTTAGGTAAACTAACCCACAAAATAGTGCACCAATAAAGAAAAGACTGGACACCAGTATTTGTATTATTCAGATCAGGTAAGATTTCACAACACTGCCTACCACTGTTGTGTAAAATGTGCAGATGAGTCCAGTTGAGAAAAGAGACGCCCACATATTTAGGCCTGTGGCTTGATTCAGAAAAGAAGAAAAGTTTGATAAGAAAGGGCAAAATCAAACATAACTTTTAACCAGTCATAAGGGATCCACTGATGGATTTGTAATGACTGACATACAATAGACGCATGAAGCCAAGAAAATGAGAGTAATTCAGTTTTAAAAAGAGGAAATCCGTTCATTTCTCTTACCCTGATTCAAGATGACTGCAGGAGCAAAGATCACTATTCCAGTGTAGAGAAGCTACAGGAGGAACAAAACAATATCAGCAGTATTTAAGTACATATTTTATGTATTAACAATATTTAACTAAATATTGGAATTAAAAGTATACAGATAAGATTCAAGGCTTTATTGATCAGCATTCTACATTTTAATTTCATGGTACTGCTTTAATAGTATTAAAATCTATATTTTTTATGATTATATTAATTTATCTTACTGTGGCTACAATGAACTGCAAACTTCCCAAGAGCTGCATCCCTCTGCCAAACCTCATTCCTAAATACTGACACACAAGTACATTTCACACACACACACACGTGAAAAAACAGTGGGGTCCAAAAGTAAACTACTAAAAGTACTAAGAAAATGAAATGCATTAAAATTATTATTTGGAAAATGCATATTACATTAGAAAAAAATACAAGGAAATTCAAAATTTTTGGACTCCACTGTATAGTACGTGTCTTTTTATCACATACTACAGAGAAATTACTCGTCCTCACATTACTGAGGTGAAATTCAATGCAACTCATGGTATGCAATTCATATATATATATATTGTGAATTTAGAGTGTGCATATATATATAATAATATTGCAAAACTACTAAAGAGAGAAATGGACAAAATCCAAACCTGATGTGCGCTGGTGATTTTGAGACGATAAAACACAGGAACAAACACAACTGCAGTAATGAGGGAGTTGAGGGCTTGTCCCAAGCACATATAGAGGAACTTAAAGCCATATAAATATGCCTCTGATGGCACACCGAGCACTTGGACAGCTGACATAAAGCTGGCACAGAGCGACAGTCCAACCGGCACAGCAGAGAAACCCCTGCCCCCTGTGAAGAAGTTGTCCACGTTCGAGCGACCCTGGGTCTTTCTCAGAGATTGGAATAGCCCGATGGCCACCGATACCCCCAGCATAGCAGCAAATACTGCATAGTCCACCAAACAGAAGCCCAAGTTGTCTGAGTCTGAAGCCATAGTGCCCTCTGTTTAGACTCTGCCAGAGCCTAAATGAGTAGAGTCCTTCTCTTCAAGAGACTGTCAGCTGTAACAACAAACTCAGAAATCACAATGCATTCTCAATCCACCCGCTGTTATGTTCTCTTGACTTTCAAAAGATTAGGGCTCATGCAGTGCGCAGTGTCATTTAAGGTAAGAGCAGATGAACTGATTGAGTACAAAATAAAATAGGGCAATTTTTTTATCTTTTACACAATATTTAAAAAACAACTTACCTTTGACCAAAACAATGCAAACTGAGTTTTTGAGTGTATGAAAAAGATCAAATTCCACAGGCCACCACGTAATCAACTCATAGAAAACGGTATTGGTTTCAAGATATGGTCACTATCACTGACCAGTGTGGAAAGTGAATGAGCATTCTTTCAAGTAGAGGTGGATTTATTTTTCTGGGCTGATAATTTGGATAATCCAAGGCAGTCTGATGGGAGGGGAATTCGGAATTAATGTAATATGTGGAGGGAGGAGTATGTTGTGATTGACATAGCAGAGGCGGAGTCATTGACAACACAGATTCTTTCCTTACTTTTTGTTTAAATCTTAAAACATTTTCTTTTCTATGACAGTCATCATTTAATATTTTCATTACTCTGACAGATTTAATATGGACTGAACAAAAAGTAACAAAATGTACCTTAGCATTGCTTTTTTGGCATGTGATTCCATCTTATTCTTTGTCGTACCTTTGAGTATCATATACATGGGTCATTGACGAATAAGGTTTTTAAAAGTGTAAAAAAACAGAATGGAGATATAATTAATTTTGAAGTTTTATTAAGTGTTAACAATGAGATTATGTGCTTTTTATAATCAATTAACACTGCTTTCGTCATTTTTTACAAGATGGAAAAAAATTGTCAAAAAAAGTCATTCGGTTTAACCAAAATTTTGGTTTTACCGAATGACGATATTTTCGAACAATGCTAACAGGCTGATATCAAGCTTGCTAGCTAGCAAACAAAAGGACAATTAAACATTTTATATTTAGTACAAGTTTTTAAAGTATTACAACATTTTCCATGTTTTATAGCGGTTGTACCGAATGACCTGATGTTTCAGGACATGCGTATGAACAAGTGAAAACATGAATTTTTCAAATAGTTAAAAGAGAGCTAGTTACTTTGCTTCATGACCATGTGGTCCTTTGCAGGTGTCTGAATGTCGTCACATCCTGTCACATGATACTGACCGCATGACTTGATCCAAAATGGTCCCTTTATATTAGTTACTCCGTATGACATCAATGAAATTCATTTTTCCGGACATTCTTTCTCATAACAAAGCAACGACTTCTACACATTATTGTAATACCATTTAGCACTATGTTAATATATGATGTTATAAAATCATGCCAGAATAAAAAATATATACATTTATTACATTTTAAGATATTTTAATCACAAATGAAGTGGCTGTATTGGCCTTTGGACGGTTAAACCGAATGAACTTTTGACACTTCAAAAACTTTAAAATACCTTTATATGTAGCAAAATATAATTAACCTTTTGCATTCAATAAAAGAGATTTAGTTGCACTACCTTACATACTTTAGATGTCATATCTTTGTTTTTTATTATTATTTAGGCCTTTGGACAAAAAAATGACCCATCTCGTCATTGACCCAAATACAATGATATATGAGAATATGGTTATCATTAAATATATTAAGCGAAGTACCATACCATACAATGAGTTTCTTTCTTTTTTTAATGTCTAAGATCACTAATCAAATAAATATGTAAAACTGACTATGTGAAAACATTTGTAGTGTGAGAATTGTCACGTAAAGGTGAGATTTCCTTGATTCCATTGAAGCACAAGATGCTCTTTGATTCTCAAATCATGCTGGATAACAAGTCCTGAAATACAAAAATCCTGAAATTCAAATTAAGTTTGTTATAGCTACTCATAATATAATAAAATAAATGTACATCAAGTGAGAAAAGAATGGAAAATAGAATGAGAATAACAGCTAGCCGGCACACAGCAATAATTTGATTTCCATAACATCGAAGACTTTCTCGTGACTTATTACTGTTTACTGGTTAAGGAGCAAACAGACTGCTAACAAAGTGACTCTGGATGGTATCGTGTGGTATCACACGTATATCGATTTTTCTGTACCTGTTGAGTACTGAAAAACGGGCCACATGTAAGCATGGCGTTCGATGTTTTCCGTATTGCGTGTAGTTGACTGACCGTCGAGCCTCCAGAGGGCGCTAAATGAACCGCTTCGACTGTGGCGCAGCGGCTTGAGAAGAAGGGTGAACAACATCCCGGCGCAGGAAAAGGTTGGTGCTATTACATTATATATTAGATTCGGTGCCTGAAAATGACTTCTACTAATAAAATGAGATGTTTAAGATGCACCCGTCTAGATCTTCTTTCATTGTTCAGATGATAGGATCGGATACAAGTTTAAACATGAATACTGTCACTCTCTGAAACCAGAGTGATTAGCAAAGATGCTAACGAGAAGGTTTCTGAAAAGAAAAAGTACAATTAAAATGTGACTAAAGTTCCAGAATTTTCCCTATACGACACTTTATTTTAGGAAATATAATAGAATTAAATCTTCTAGCCACGAGACATGTCAGATGATACGTGTGCTGTCAGAACATCAAAAAATCAGGAGCAGGTGTATGATTTATGATAACTTTAATTAAAATATTAAATTAATATAAAATATAAATATGTATTTATATTATAATTATGCTATATATAGCATATATGCTATAGCTATATATTATGCTATATATAGCATAACTATATTTATAATTGTTTAAACATAAACGATTTAATATATATATATATATATATATATATATATATATATATATATGGCATATTTACGATTTAACATACTCCTATGGGCTTCCTCACGTATCTCTGCTTGCCATTACTGCTGCGTGAGGAAACTTCTAGTTTACATATCGAAAATACCTTGTAAATAACATTAGAATGAAGGTGATTAAGAAAAAATGGACACACATTTTAACATCTACCTTGTATTCGCAGTCTCTTTTGGAAGTGCTGTAAAAATATTTAGAGTTTAATGCTCTAGTAACTCCAGTAATACCAGCTTATGTTAATACTGCGAGAACAAGGGCCCAATAGAGAGCCCAATAACATCTAGTCCTAAATAAATTGTTATTCAGCCTCAGTCAGGTCATGTTTTCCATGTGTTTAGTTTTTGTCTTTCTCATTAGTATGTGTAACACTACACATTAATGTCCTTTGTGATCTCAGCACATATTCTGTCACTTTCAACTGGTCATCATCTCATCTCTACCTTATCTCCGCAGGGAAGTCCCAGGAATGCCGAAGAAATTCCAGGGCGAGAATTCCAAATCGGCCACAGCGAGGGCCCGGAAGGCTGAGGCCAAAGCAGTCGAGGATGCACGCAAACAGAAGGAGCTGGAGGACGCGCTCTGGCAAGATAACGACAAACATGTCATGAAGAAAGAGCAGAGGAGGGTAGGAGTAATTTTTTGGTTTAATTACATATGTCCTTCAGAGCAGGGAAAGTGATCTGCTTTTGGGATTTTTTGAAATGTACCATTACTGTCATTAGATTTTTGTCACAACATCTACACCTAGTTGGCAGTACATCTATGAAATAAGAGATATACTGAACAACAGTGCCTTCCATACAGACAGAGTATAGAATAAACACAAGATGGCAGTAAAGATCTTCCTCTCTACAGACTGTTCCTCCAATCATTTTAAATTGTTTGACAGTGAAATAGTTTGTCCTAATCAAAGTAGTCAGTGGTACCTGGAGAGAGATTGCTATCCATTAGAAGCCACAAGAAAATGACGCCATGACAATTATTGGCTAATGGCACTGTACGAATATCTTAAACTATGACATCAAAGGCAGGAGATACAGAAAAATATAAGTCCATTTCACACTTTTGAGTTCTTCAGAATGAAAATGGTCACTGTAAAAATATCTATTTTGATATATTTGGCATTTATACACTACTGTTTGAGGTCAGTAAGATGTTTTTAAAAAAGACATCTTATGCTCAGGCTGCATTTATTTGATCAAAAATACCGTTTAGTAATGTGAAATATTATGGATATTATTAATAATTAAATATTATTAATATTTAATATAATTTAAGATTTTTTTCAAGATTATTTGATGAATAGAAAATCCAAAAGAAAAGTATTTACTTGGAAAAATAAATATTTTGTAACATTATAAATACAAAGTTCTGTCATGAAACTCTAGACGGCGCAGGCTGATAGGTCCTTAAAGGGATAGTTCACTCAAAAATGAAAATTACTCCATGATTTACTCACCCTCAAGCCATCCTAGGTGTATATGACATTCTTCTCTCAGACGAATACATTTGGAGTTATATTAAATAATGTCCAGGGTAATCCATGCTTTATAATGGGAGTGGATGGTGCCCCAAAATTTGAAGTCCAAATAATTGCACCCATCCATTATAAAATAAGTCCACACGGCTCCAGGGGGTTAATAAAGGCCTTATGAAGCGAAGCAATGTGTTTGCATAAGAAAAATATCCATATTTAAAACTTTATAAACTGTAATCTCTAGCTTCCTCTAACCGTCATACGCGCGTTCACGAGAGAGTGGCGTCCCAGCTTATGACGTAGGACGCAGGCGCAGCGTGTGCTCTGATGAGAATATGCTAGTCTTGTGAGAACCAAGTTGTGTACAGCAAAGGACTCAATCTGCTTGTAATCACATCATTCTCTATAGGGCACAGCTGATTGGTTCCTGCTGTATCAGTAGCCAATAAGCTTGCTGCTCAACCTTCAAATACTTGTACTGTGTTCAAAATCACCCCTATACCCTTATTTACTATTCCCTACATTAGTCCACAAATATAGTCCACTTAAAGGAGTGAATGAAAACGAATTCGGACACTGAGTGCGCCGGAAGTATAGTTGCATAGTTTGTGCTTGCTGTTTAATAATCATTTGAAACTTAGCAGCTCCAGTAGTAATGAAAAAATATATCTTGAGCTCTGTCATGAAAACTAGCATGTATAAACCTTAATCAAGCAATTTAATAATCAAGTAAAAATGAATTTACACCTGCATGATATTATGCTGTAGTCACATTGGGAAGTGGATGGAAAGAAGATTCAGCTGCAGGCCCATCTTCAGGTCAGAAGCGGGAATTCATTCGGCGCGACTCACACTGCATTATGGGTATTCTCTAGCCATTGAGTGTACATCGGTTGTACACTCGTTATTGCGGTGCATTGTGGGATTGAATGAGTGCGCTTGGTAACGTCCACTATTGTTTCGGGCACCACTACAAATGGCTGTCCCCTCAAATACTGCCCTTTTTAAGGGTATAGTGGCCGATTTCGGACACAGCCTTGGTTAGCATTTGCTATAGCAGCTTTCAGAAACCCTCCGCCTTCCCCAACTCCACCTGTATAGATCTACTATGGGTAATTCATGTATGCAATAATGTAAAGCAGCAGCATGTCGTGTATATATTGGCAGTAGCAAGTCCCGTACTATCCGCCAAGACCAAACATATCAACGCTGTCATATCCATTACCATGCCAAACACTCTGAGAGTTGTCATAACAGAAATGACATTACTATCATTATGTCATTATACACATTTGATTAAGTTATTGCATCCTTGCTAAAGAAAATTTTAATTCACCAACAAAAATGTAAGTGGCAAGATGCTTTTTGCTCATATAATGGTACAGTATAGTTATAGCATCTACCATTAGGAGCTAACTACCCATGCTAACCACACAAACTTTGGCCCCTTTGCTCCTAATTGACTTTATTATATCGAAATGTTTTTGAGTTCTTTACTGAATGCAGAAAATTGATTCCCACCGCGCCCATGTTTTCCATGTTATGTTGTCTAACATTCTCGTCGTTGGCTGCTAATCTTGTATCTAAATGACACAGCTGTCTTCCTCGCTAAAGCTGCAGACATGTGAGTCTGAGTAGCACACAATAGATTAATACATTGCAAGCCAGGTTTAGGGTTGCTCAGGAAATGAGTTCCCCACGAATAAAATGAAAGCCGAAGCCGACTGGGTTAAAGTAACACCGTCACGGAAGTTCTGATATCCTCTATCAGTTATGCCGCAGATTGATGAGTGTTCGTTGTCAGTAATGGAGCTTGATTTTGAGGCCTGGATGAGGTCCATGGGCGAATGTTGTGACTGATATGGAGTGATTTGGTTGGTTATTATGTCTCTAAAGCTATTTTTTATGCCAAGTTAAGTGTCAGCAGACCAGATTGCAACTGATCCACATGTTAACACATGTAATAAATGTTTAGAGCAGGGGTGCAAAATTCCTACTTGTACCACGTGAACGTTGTACCACCTGACCGCTGCAGATTCATTTAGGCATTGATAGTGTTGCCATAGAAAGACATAATTCCCAGTAGAACGTCACGTGTTGTCATCACCAAATTAAGGTAATTACGCAGCACAAGTTCCAACCCTGCTCCAACACACATACCTGTAGTTTTCAAATGAGCCTGAAGGACTTGATTAGCTGGATTAGGTGCATTTAATTAGGGTTAAAGCTAAAGGCTGTTGTAACACATACATAATCTTAAATCAGTGTTTCACCCAAAAATGAAAACAAATAATATTTAACAAAAACTAATTCAAGAACTGGGTCAGTACGTTGCAATGCAGCTTGCAAATGTGTCAAAGGGATTCACTGAAAAAATAACTTGTAGGATTTACTTGATAAAATCCTCCTAACAATTTGCACTAACACATTTTAAGTAAATTTTACTGCTACTGCTCTGTACAACTTACCTGTTATTATCAAGTAAAATCTACTATTGAACTTAACATTCATAAAGAAATTAAGTAAATATTACTTATATTTAATTTATTTAAAGGGGTGGTTGATTATTTCACTTTTTTAACTTTAGTTAGTGTGTAATGTTGCTGTTTGAGCATAAACAACATCTGCAATGTTACAATGCTCAAAGTACAATGCAAAAGGAGACATTTTCTTTTAAAGAACTCTGTTTAAGGACTACAACAAATGGCTGGTAGGGACTACAACGAGCTTCTTCCCGGGTTGGTGACATCACTAACCCCAAAATGTACATAAAGTGTTGTTGCCATGCCGTCATTTTACGGTGGACTGCTTCACAAACGAGGGTCAATTCAACACTGGATTTGCACAAAAGATTAACATGACGACACATGCTAGTTGATGAGTTGAATCAACTCCACCGCAACTACATAAATTTATCCACTAACCATTCAGAAACATCCAGATGCATTCTAAAAGTTGTAACTTCTTCCTGAGTCTCTCCATCAGTGTCCGACTCCGGTTTGAACAATGTAAGGCTGAACACCTTTACTGAAAAAAAGATTCTCCAGCTTTGTTGTTGTTGAGCAACCAAAGCGCGAGCTGATAAAGCTCCGCCCTCTTCTGGAAAGGGGGCCGGGAGCAGCAGCTCATTTGCATTTAAAGGGACACACACAATAACGGTGTGTTTTTGCTCACACCCAAATGGGGCAAATTTGACAAGCTATAATAAATGATCTGTGGGGTATTTTGAGCTGAAACTTCACAGACACATTCTGGGGACACCAGAGACTTGTATTACATCTTGTAAAAGGGGCATTATAGGTCCCCTTTAATTTCACATATAGAATTAAGTAAAATGTACTTAGTTAAGTAAATTTAACAAAATTAACTTTTTACTTAAATAATATAACATTGAATTAAACCATGCTTTTAAAGTGTATGCTTTACTGAAACATCCAAGTAGTTAATGCAATAAATATCGTGTAGACACCATATCTACATAATAGAAGAATGCGGCACTCACCCGAACACAGAGACTTCAATACTTGGTACACAATACACAATGACGTATAATTCGATAGATCATTTTTTATCTAGTGTAAATGTGCCATTTTGAGTAGAAAATGAACTCCAGATGTCACAAAATCACAAGTTACTAAACCTAACAACATAAGCAATGATAAAACAGTGTAAATACAGTTATATATCGTTGATATTTAGGCTTTAATTTCTACAAGCTTGAATTGAGTACTAATATAGAATTTACTTTGTTTTTTTAAATTCTTGCCTGAACTAACTTTTTCATGTAGAAATTACATTTGTTTTTTCTGTAGTATTTACTTCACCACAGAATCATTTTTATCAGTGTAGTTCATCAAAAAAAAAAAGTAGTTCCAAACCTGTATGTTTTTCTTTTTTCTGTGGAATACAAAAGAAGATATTTTGATAGTTTTTTGTCCAGTTTTGCTTTGGACCCCATTGATTTACATTGTATGGAAAAAAACTGTTCATATCTGTCTGCAGAAAGAAAGAAAGTCATACAGGATTGTAACGACATGAAATTGAGTAAATGATTGCAGAATAATTTCCAGTTCCAGTTTACTCAAATTAATTTTTGTTAAATATTTTTTGAAACAAGCTAGCAAAGTGCCATATAAATTTAAATCCTGTTTACCTATTTTGATATGTTTTTTGGGCTGATATAGATTATATTAATTATTATTAGAAGATATTTTGGTAGTCTAAATATTTAAAAAGCAGTCTTTGCAGGCCATTGGTGCCTTTTCTCCCTCCCCTGCTCTCTCCTGCCTCTGTTTCATATATTATTTAGCCGGTGTTGGCATATGTAGTGTGCGTCAGCAATGCTGGCATGATGTGCCAGCCTACTTGGTAAGACACTCTGTTTAGGAGCTCCTCACACCCTGTTCCTTTCCTCCTGTTTCCTCCCATCGCTGCCATCTGATCCCCGGCGGCCTATCAGACCCACGCCGCTGTTATCCTACTGCAGCCATTCTGCTAATTATACCCTATGTCACTGGGGCCGCTTTGTGTGTTTGCGCAAACTCACCTGCACTGAAAACACACTGATTTATCCTTTACATCTTCTAAAGATCAGCCACCGTCTCGGACTCGGTTAGATCGGGCTTGGCGAATATAATTTATCACCAGTAGATATGTGAGAATGTCAAGAGAGAGGAGGGTATCTTGGTTTGCTCTTAAGCACGGCCTGCCGTGCGTCTTATCTGTGTCACGCGAATGACATTTCAGCCTCTGCTCGACATCTGAAGGTGTCATCTCATTATGCGTATCTCCTTACTGTTGTGTCACCATTTCTGGGGATGTTATCAACAGGACGATGGCTGGGTGGTTAGGATGTGGACAGTTAAGACCATGTCTGATCCTAGTAACTATTACTTACCGGCCGTGCTGACACAGAGTGACTCTGAGCGGGCAGGAGGCATCTCTAATTTCTTTACTCTGCTCTGCAGTTTACACTTACATTTGCTTAATGACCGTCAGGCTGCCTCGATAACATCGGTCCAGTTGTAATTTAAAAGAGTGTGTGTGCGCGTGTGTGTACAGGATGATAAGGAGAAGAAGCGTTTGGAGGCTCTGGAGAGGAAGAGAGAAAAGCAAAGGCTCCTTGAGGAAGAAGATGCCATGATAAAGGGTAAACAGACAAAAGAAGTCCCCAGTAAAGTGACTCGAGCCCAGATTGAGGAGAACCTACAAAAAGGGCAAAATGTTAAGGAAACCAAGGAAAAAGGTAAGTCCAAATCCAATCCAATAACTCCAAAATGTGCAGGGCTTCCTACGTAGGGAACACCCTAAACATCACAAAACCTCATAAGTGACTGATTTCCAGTGCTTTACATAGTGTGTGTCACACAAAAAGCCCTCTAAACTGTATGGGAGATTTGACTCACATTGAGTTTTACAATTGCATAAGCCAAAGCCATGACATTCTAATAAGCATAAAACACACAAATTGTGTGTGTATATATACACACACACATACACATTTGATGCCATGATTGGCAAGTCCGACATGCGTCACAAGTCTATCGCTTTTACCAGAAGGTGTGTGTGTGTGTGTGTGTGTGTGTGTATATATATATATATATATCACACACATATGCATCTCCTGATCTTCTGGTAAAAGCGATAGACTTGTGATGAATGTCGGACTTGCCAATCATGGCATCAAATGTGTATATGTGTGTGTGTGTGTGTGTGTGTGTGTGTGTGTGTGTGTATATATATATATATATATATATATATATTTGATATTGTTTCATTGTTTTAAATGGACTTTTTCAGTTTCCTCATTTAGTCTAATGTGTCCTTTTAAATCTACAGAGAAAACCCACTTGGATATGCCACTTGAGGAGAACGTCAATCGGATAGTTCCAGAAGAAGGCACGGTGGAGGCCCGAACCATAGAGGATGCCATTGCAGTTCTCAGGTATCCTGCTTTCTGGAGAAATACGTTTTATATACGTTTTTAAATGCAAGTAATTGGAAGACTCTGTTGTTCTACAAACATTATACAAATATTAAAAAAAGTCTACATTTGTAAGAGTCACAGTACCCATATTTTGCAGTTCATTTTGCTTTAGAGTGCTGTTGTCAGGGTCTCTGTGGGTTCTTAAAAAGTCTTAAATTCATTTTTATCAAATTTATGGTGATAAAAAGTTTTAAATATCTTAAATGTACAACAAAAGGCTTAATTACCATTTTAAGAGCTCTTGAATTTGAGGGCACGCTTTCAGAGCAGTTCTCAATCAATTAATACTGCGCATTTATACCAAGCGAATGCTTATGATTTACTGTTGATGATTTATAAGAGTGTTTACTTTATGGTTTGTAGATGGATGTAAGAATGCATATTTTATCTCCCTTAAAGGCACAATATGTAAGATTTTTATATTAAAATATCCAAAAACCACTTGCACAGTGTTATATATTTCGTTCAGCTGTGTACTTACATTATCCTAAATGTTTCCAAGAATTTGTAAATTCTGAGAAATTCACAATTTTAAATAGTGCCCATCCCTCCCTTGTCACTTGTTGCCTGTCAATGGCATAATATCTGCGTTATCCCTGGTTTCCGCTTGTACGGCAAAGTAACCATGGCAACAGACACAGACAGCTGCGTAACGTCTAGCGGCACGCTGTTGTTGTTTCATTCAAACATTATGGACCATGGCAAGCAAACTTTGGGACAAAAGGAGAAATAAAACGAGGATCAGTATCGGCGTGGCGTTTCCAAGCCTTGCGATAAACTTCGACTTGACAGAGACGCCACTCTTGCATGTTATTAGACAGGTAAGCAAATGTAGGCTACATAAAACTAATCAATGTTATATAGCTCAACACGATGAAATGTTAGAATATCATCAGTATGATATTCTAATGTTGATCTAGCTTACTGTTAGTCTCATACAGCCAACAAACTAATACATAGAATAACATTACAACTTTCAACACACTCAAATGCAGTTTAGTATGATAGTGTAACATTAGACCAAGTGAAACAGTGCTGCGTTACCTCAATTTTAATTCGTCAAATAAACTGACCTGTTTGAGTAGTATTTCAGCACTTGCAGGTAGTTCGGTAGAATGAAATGTCCTCATTCCTTTATATCCCCTGGGAGTCGCGTATGGCACTGATATCTGTCTCTCATTAGCAATCGTGCCCACGATTCTCAGCCACGCCCTGCTTCATACCACAGTCATGTTAAAAAACATGCATTCACTCATCCATAAACATTATTTCCCCATAAACATTATTAGATCCATCGGCATGACAACAAGTTCCATGATTCCACGCTCATTTACTGCGTCATCAGTCTACGCCTTTGTTATTGTTTTGAAAAGTTTAGCTACCCCTAGCTGCGAAAAAAATACATATTGTGCCTTTAACTTTTTGAATAAGCAGCTGGAAGTAATAAAGCCTATACATTTCAAAATAAGAGTCCTGGAGTATATCAGGCTTGTTAATAATTAAAAGTCCCACATTATACATAACATTTTTCTGGTAATTGTTCTGATTTTAGTTGCACAATAAACTGTATCTGGCATTTACTTTAACGTAAACTCTTGTGGCTTCTCTCTGGGCTGCACTTCCACAGGAAGGAAAGACTTTGAACATAATTTAACACATTCAATATATAGATTTTACTAGTATCAACATAATAATCTGTTTACTGCCTTTCTCGTTTTTGCTGTTCTTCAGCACAAAGGAAGACCTGGATCGACACCCTGAGCGTCGTATGAAAGCCGCCTTCGCTGCATTTGAAGAAGCAAATATGGCGCGCCTTAAAATGGAGAACCCCAATATGCGACTTTCCCAGCTAAAACAGCAGCTCAAGAAGGAGTGGACGAAGTCTCCGGAAAACCCCCTCAACCAACGCGTGGCCTCCTACAACTCCAAGTAAACCAACACAATGGCACTTAAAGACTGACCCTCGACGCAGATCCTAATGAATACAAAAAAGGCACCATGATTAATTTGGACACACAAAATTAGCACATGAACTGCTGACCTATTCACACCCCTCACCTCTTGAACTCCTAGAAAAACTTGGATTATTTAACTAATTCTTCAATAAATATCTCATGATGTATGAACAGCATACAACCTAATTTGCTTATCTGCTAAACCACGGCCTATCAAGAGCTGCTGGGAAGTTTTTAGTTTTGGTTTGGAGTGAACGCAGAGTGGATTTTTCTCAGCTAGCACATTTCTTCCACATAAGATGTTTTACTGCAGCAGTGTCAAGCTCATTTATTAATGTCTCCATCTAATATGCGGCACATGAGTGTGGTTAACCTGAAGCAAGTTTTTATTTTTGAATTTAGTGTCTGTGTGAAGATCTTTAGGGTTCAGCTTCTGGTCTGATATTTATGGAGAAGAGAATGGTGATCTAATAATTGCCCTAAGTTAAGATAATGACTGTGTTAGGGATTTCTTTTTGTTGACTGATCTTACATCAGTGGCTCTTTGTTTTGAAACTGCACTTTGGACCTTGGAACGATGTCTCCACATTCCAAAGGAGAATGGACTAATAGCCCATACACACGTGTCAAGTAGTGTTAACACCCCTAGTGTTGCATCTGTGGAGGAGGACAAACACTCTCTGTGGCTCTTGGGAAAAAAAATAAAATAAAAAAGAAAGCTATTATTACATTTGCTGATTTTTTTCTAATTTTCTTTGAAAGAAATGGCCTTCTATACAATGGAAAGCTGTTTAGCTCTAGTTTGCTTTCTTTTTTGGTCTCTCATTTTATTTATTTTTCAGGAAGAAGTTGGTGTCTGTTTTGACTAACCCTAGTTCATTCCTCTTTTACAAATATTGGAGTGTTGACTGCATTTATCAAGCTGAATCATTCAATCCTGATACCCAAGTTATGGTAAGAAAAATTGATCAAACGAATACTTTTCCTGAATTTCCTGAAGGGAAACTGAGAACCACAAACCAACTTTGGTTCTAAACTAGCTAACTAATGAGTTGTAGATTAATTTAGGCTAGCTTTACAAGCAGGGTTGCCAGGTTTTCACAACAAAACCCACCCAATTGCTACTCAAAACTAGCCCAATTGTGTTTCGAGGGGGGTCCCCCGGTAAAAATCGCGGTTTTGGCAGGGTTTCCCTGGTAAAATTCGCATTACAAGGGCTAAATATCATGTTATTTGGGGTTGCTGACATGACAAACAACCCGCGGCAACAGTAGCCCAATTCCGCGGGAAAACCGCGGACTTGGCAACACTGTTTACAAGGTTAACTTTACAACCCTTGCAAACCTTGTTATATAGATAAGCATTTTATACATTACATAATTTTTTTACCTATATTAAATTATTTCATTTTAAAAACATATTTTATATCATTTTGTATTATTTTATTTAATGATATTTAATTTTATAAGTTTTTTTTATTTTATTTTATCAAATATTTTATTTAATTTTTACTTGTATTTAATTTTACTAAATATATCACTTAATTTTTATTTAATGGTTAAAATTATTGCTAGAAAATTACAAACATCATGCACATATAATACTGAAATTTGGTTAACAGGGTTGCAAAAATGGCAAAAACCTATAGAAAATTAATAGAAAACAAAAACAGCACATGGAATATTTAGTTAGACCCCTAGGATTGACTGACCATTTGTTAAAAAATGTTTTTTTAAAGAGTTTCCAGTCTTATTCTGTACCATATTCATGGAAAGTGCCATTCTATGATGACATTTTCCCTCGTTCAACCACGTTTGCAGCTTATGTGATACTTCAGACGCACTGAAGGTAGATTTGCTTTTAATAACGTCTCTGCAGGTACACAATCGATGGACATAAACGGTCACTGACCCCTACGGGACGTTCCGGAAGGAAAGGAAATTAGCCTGCAGGCTGGATAATTCCCAGTGGCCACCTTTATCCTCGGCAGGAACACTCTTTAGCACTTAAGGTAATTTATGGCCATAATGTGTCATCAAGCAGCGTCAGAGTGAAAGAACTGTAGGTCATCTACAGATTATGCCATGCGATAACCTCTCCCGTTTACTCACCTTCCATTAAACATCTCTCCCACACAGTGTTTTAATGAATGTGTCCTTTTCATAACTTCGACATAACTGCCTGTAAAACAATCATAATGACAACATATGAAGACCTCAAATACAATTGTGAAACAATAGCTGTGTTTAATCAACCTAAAAATCTCTGAACAAGGGTGTTTTAAAGCGAAGATATTACTCGCGTAAGAATGTCGTTTTATTTTTAAACCTATTTGCACATTATTAGTTGTGACCCACTGAGAGTGTTAATTAAAAAACATCCCCTTCCTGCACTCAAGGGCAGTGACTATATTTGGCTAATCTTTATTAGCAGCACTGGTTCGTCGTGATCGTTTTATCAAGATCGTTTTAGAGACCAGGCTTCTTAAGTGCAAAATTCTTTGCTGAATGAGTGGTTTTGTCACAGGATTAAACTCAATAATATAGCTGATACTCTGCGCAGCATGATGAATCTAAAGGCACCCAAACACTAGATAATCGGGTCGATTTTGGGCCCATTTCTCCTCTTCTGACAATCTTAGGTAAAGTCCCGATTATCTTGATGGTTCTACAGATTATCTTATCAGATTTTCCTGTGGTGTGAGGTGTGTTAAGAGTGATTGAATCTGCTTGGAAGAACACTGGGATTACGGTGTACATTTTAGGACATATTCAGACATCAGTCGTTTGACAAAAAGGCATCATGCCTCAGACTAAAAGGTTTCAGACCCACAGATTAAAAAACAACAGTGTAAAAGTAGCCCAATTCCGCGGCAAAACCCCAAACTTGGCAACACAGGTCTGAGGTGCCATGCAGATTTGTCTAAGGCATGATGCCTTTTCATCATATGACTGAGGTCTGAGGATGTCCTAAAATATACACCGTATGGGGCCGCACCAATCTCAAATCATAAATATCAAACATGTTGAATATTTATGATCAGAAATCCTGTTGTGTGGGGGACTTCATCCAAACCTTTTTACTTTTTCCCCCACAAATTTTCTGTAAAAAAGCAGTCCAAACACTACAATCGCTCTTTCTTCTTGCTCGCCGTTTGCCATGTTCGTTTACTCTTAAATCACGTTTGACCGCGAGAGATTTTGCGAGATTTCCTGTGTTCACAGTGTTCAGTCGGGACTCTGGTTGTTTGTGAAAGGAATCTGTTAGTGTGTGGTGTGCTGTGTTGGTCATATCGTGGCACTCCACACACTATAGGAACAAAACTGTTAAATTTCATTGTGATGTTTGTGGTCTCTCACATTTTGAAAATCTGATAAGTGTGGGGCGGGCCAGCCATTAGAGGGAGAGACCCTGCTGTCTTAGAGAGCACCAGGCCTAAAATAGCATGGAGTTCCCTTATCTACAGAGTCTCAGAGCATCACTGATTGATGACGGTCCACATCTGTCTACAGCAAAATGCAACGTCATTATTCTTTCTAGATGGAGGCCTTTGAAGAACCTTATAAGTAATTTTGCACAGTTTTTATGTCACTGATCAAGTCTGTAACACTGAAAATGTTACCTCAGATGTTTTTGCTTCCATTACAGCACAAGATGCTCTGTGTAACGAACATGTCAAATCATGCTGGAGAACATTATCAGATTTTGTTCAGTCAGCAGTCAGTTTTGTAAGTCAGCTTGAATGCTGCTGTCATTAACACTAAAGGGGACTGTACAAACACTAGGAAACTCATACATTTTTCAGTTTAACTGCACTCAATATGTTTTGAATCATTTGTACTGTTTTTTTATTTAAAAATAAAACAATAATAATTTACTTAGAAAAATGCTAAGCAGATATTATTTGTAATTATTATATTCTTAATTTAAAAAAATAGAAAAAGACAAAACAAATATTTTCATTAATGGGTTTTAGTAGACATTTGGGGATCACTGTATTTTTACACATTTTGTACTATGACCTTCTAGCATTGCTAAATTATTTAGTGACAAACATTATCCATATATATATATATATAAATATATTATACAGTTAAACCAAAATTTATTCAGACACCTTGAACATTTCATTAATACAGTTTATTCACTATAGTTTAAAAAAAATGGTAATAAAATATGACAAGATCTCAGAGTTAAACTGTGTCAGAATAAAATTTAATCTTAATTATGTCAGATAACACTTAAGCAAAACATGGTCAGGTCAAAGTGTCTGAATAATTTTTGGTCCCAAACTTTTATCAGTTTTACTGGTAGTCCACTGTATGAGGAATTTTGGGGTATAATATGTCACAGTTTACTTTATTTTGCTATCCTCACTTACATAAATGAACTATAGTGTCCTGCACCCACTAGTAAAAATATATAAAAAATGTCTGGATAATTTTTGGTTTGACTGTATATATATGTGTGTGTGTGTGTGTGTGTGTGTGTGTGTGTGTGTATATATATATATATATATATATATATATATATATATATATATATATATATACACACACACACACACAGTACTGTGCAAAAGTCTTAGGCTACCAATAGATGTTGTTTCACAATGGTATATTGACCATATATAATTATTTCTCAGTCTCCTTATTAGAATATAACCAGAAAATACAGGTCATTTGTATGCAGTATTAAAAAACAGAAAAAAACTACTTCTATAGGCTAAAGTGGCAAGTATTTAGTGACCTCCCCTTACACTTGAGCAATAGCAGGAACTGGCTTTCTTAAACTAAATGGAATGGAAAATGACTGGAAGACCAAGAAAACTTTAAAAATATGTTGAGAAGTTTCTCAGAGTTTCTTCTTTGAGAAAATGGAAGAAGTCCAGGAGGTCACACTAAATACTGATTTTTGCTTAAAGAAGCCGTTTTGTTCTGATTTTTTTTTTTTTACATTTGTGTACATATTTCCTGTATTTTCTGCTTGTATCATAATAAAGACCAAAAAATACATATGGATGGTCATTATATCATTGCTAAAACAACAAAGCTGGTGGTGCCCTAAGACTTTTGCACAGTAATGTGTGTATGTGTGGGTGTGCGTAAGTTTTTGTGATTTATGAGGACACAAATTTGTTTGACATGGGTATTACACTGGTATTACGACGTAAACATGAAATATAAGGACATTACATGAGTCCTCATATTTCATGGGTAGTGTAGGGGGATAGAATATACAGTTTGTACAGTATAAAAACCATTACGTCTATGGAGAGTCCTCACAAAGATAGCAAAACAAACCTGTGTGTGTATATATATATATATTACATTTTAAAAAATATTTTAAAAATGCTTGGGTAGGAAAAATTCTCAACAGCATTTAATTAAAAAAAAATAAATAAAAAACAGAAAAACAAGCATTATCACTGGTTGTCTTGTAGTAAATTTTTGGTCCCCACTATAGATCAGTGGCCCCATGGTATTTTTCCACATTTTATACGGTGTCCTTCTAGCATTGCTAAATTATTTAGTGACAAACATTAACCAAAAATAACAAAACATTTTTTTACATTTAAAAATATATTTTATTAGAAAAATGCTAAACATATTTTGTAATTGTTATTTTTTAATTAAAAAAAAAATAAATAGAAAAATGTAAAACAGAAGCATTTTCATTTGTTGCCTTTTTTAGTAGACTTTTAGGCCCCACTGTATTTTACCACATTTTATACCATGTCCCTCTAGCATTGCTAAATTATTTAATGACAAACATGAACCAAAAATGACCATATTTCAATCCCAACACCCTCTTCACTGCAATCTTAAAGTCAGCATGAAACGGAATTTGCCTTGTCTTCCCTATACTGACTTATCTGAGTGAAACGGCTTGTCAAACAAGATAAAATGTAGGGCAGGACTTAATTTTGGCCATCAGGAATTGATTGGATGGTTGTGGTTTGCTGTTGCTGTGATGTCATGTGAGTGACAGGTTGTCCCGCCCTCAATCCAGTAAACACGTCATCAGAGAAGAGATGTCACTGCAAAAGGGAGAGGAAGTTACTTTGATTAAAGATTACAAGGGCACATGAATTTAAAAAAAAATATTGATGTTCATGGATAATAAATATGGCAATATTCCATAAAAAAGGTCAATTTTAATTTCATGGTGACATTAAATTTAAGCATGAATAGAGGACCATACACAATCTTTAATGCACTGAACACTGCTGGTTGTGTACATGTACATCTCCAACATCCATGTTTCCGTCCAACGCTTGGTGTGATGTGTGTTCCTCTTTTATCTGAGCTGCCTCTGTGGCGGGAAAGATAAGAGGGTTTGGGAAGGCCTTTGAACTGCTGAGCATCAATCGCAGATTTCTCTCTCCTCGATTTCCTCATCTGCGGACCTCAATGTATTCGACTACCTCAGCCAACCTGAGCAGTGGACGCAATAATGATACCCGACACTTAAAGCAGAAAGTGTTGTGGTGTGTGCAACATATAGTGTTTTGCTCTCCCTCTCTCTCTCTGTGTGCTTCTTTGTCTCCTTATCCATTTGCATGCCAACCCTTATCAAGCTGGGCTGTCCTTTCTTCAGCCTGCATCCTAATTATGCGTCTCAAAGAGAGACCGGCCGGCCCCCTACATCTGACAAGCGTCTGAGGAAAAAGCTGCATGTCTGATGACTAAATCCTGTTTTCTCGAAAAAGCGCCCATCACTCACACCTCATGTATGTTAGGGGACCCGAGTCTAGCGTGCTTGCCGAAGGAAAGAAGGACGCTGCTTTAAGGTAAGGATGCCTCAGTTTACAATTATTAATGCTTTCTGAAAGTTTTTTTTTAACCTATATGTCAGACCCCATCTTATATGCAGAGATTGGGCTTTTTGGAAACTTAATTCAGCAATTACAGTTCTAATAAACAGCTGTCATTCTTGAGCAAATGCTAGAAACATTTTTTTTAAATAAAATGACTTTATTTTGAATAGTTACTGTACAATATATTTTAGGCATTCTGGTAGATTTTACTCTTATTTTTACAATAAGGCCTCATTTGTTAACATTAGTTAACATGAACTATGATGAGCAATATATTTTAGATCATTTATTAACCTTTTTAAATGTTAGTTCATAAAAATACAGTTATTCATTGTTCATGTTAGTTTACATATTAACTAATAAATGCTGTAGAAGTATTGTTTATCAATAGTTCATGTTAATTAATGTGGTTAACTAATGTTAACAAGTAAAACCTTATTGTAAAGTGATACCGTTTAAACAAACTGCTCAAATCAGATCATCATACTTTTTTTTTTTTTTTTTTTCTTTTCCGACAGCTGTACTCTATTGTACATGACGCATGATTGAAATATCCTTTATATTAATGACAGACATGCTATTCATCCTTTTAATTTTGTTTTAACATCCACCAATTTTGATCTCTTTCATGGTATATAGGGAGATATTAAATCACAAGTTACCTGCTAAAAATTGTGTTTGTAGGTGTGATTCAAAAAGGCCAAAGTGTTATCAAAGGTTTTATGGTCTGTTTGTTTTATATATATATATTGTAAATGGCTAAGGTGTCATCCCACAAATTAGCGTGAAATCTCTTTCCCTCTGCCCAAACCCCCCGTCAAGGGTAAAGTAATGAACACTCATCTGCTTGTGACAGGGCCTCTCCATCTCTCTCTCTCGCTGTTAGACAGGAACATGCGTTTCTTCATACAAAAGAGCATCTGTAATAGCAACAGTTAGCTTAGCACAAACAGAAAATAAACACAGGAGCAACCATTTTGCAATGTTTTTCCTGAGCCGTTCTCACGGCATTACTAATCAGTTTTATAGGCTGACTTGAAATTAACATATTTTAAGTGTTCAAATTGACTCTATATCAGTTTAATTTAACTGTAAACTGTTATTCTGCCATCCCTGAAACTGAATATAACAGTTCATTTCAGTCTACACACATTTATGCTTTATGCAAATGAATCTGCATTAATACAAACCACTCTAGTGCATTTACGGCTATTGATTGGTGCTGATCTGGAGGCAGTGTTGCTTTTCTTCAGGCCTGGATTTTTCCACAGAAAATGATCCAAGATCAGCAGAAAGGCAATTAAAGGTAAAAAAAATCTATATTTAGAGTGCGTGTAACCTCCTCGTAGCTGTGGGCGAGAAGTTCGAATGCAGTTTAATGAACAGGTGGAAAGGCAAGAGGAGATATATAAATAATGCACGCTGAGAGGCCTTTATATAAGAGCTGTCAGCTTGATTGCTAAAAGAATTACTTATGTTCACTCTCTTGTACAGGTTAAAATAGAAAACAGATGGTCCTTCTGTTGTAAAAGTGATACCTGGATATTAAATACCTGATAGCCCATAAAATTGCTCTGTTTGTATGGTGTGCTGTTTCCAGGCCCTGAGTGGTTTTACAAATTACAATCTGGTCCCTGTGGGGAGGTTTGATTCCGATGTCAGACTACAGAAATGTGTTGAGATTTCATTTACGTAATTTAACAAACAAACAAACAAAAAATACTGTAAATGGTTCTACAGCTTCTGTCTGCTAAAAATGACATTTGGTTAACACTTTACAGGTTCAATTTGTTTACATGCATTAAGCATTATGAACTAACCATGAACAACATTTTTAACAGCAGTTATTAAATGTTGATTTATTAATATACTATTGTTCATTGTGATTTACTGTTAATTCGTAATGCATTAACAAATGTTAACTCGTATAACTTGAAGTGTTACAAATGTATTAGTATGTGCAGAAATTAACATTAACCAAAACCAGTTAATAATCCACAGCATTTGTTAATCTTAGTTCATTTCAACATTTACTAATACATTTTTTTAAAACAAAACTTGTATCTGTTAACATTAGTTAATGCACTGTGAACTAACATGGACAATGATGAATTGCATTTTTATTAACTACACTGTAAGCCCAAATAAGTTGGCAAAACTAAAAAAAATATATGAGGCAATCAATTTTTGCTCTCCCTTTTGAGTGTCATGGGCAAAGCATGCCGGGAAATAGAAATCCCAGCCCAGTTTCAGTTAAACTTAAGTTCTTCTAAATTAAAAGAAATAAGTTCATAAAACTCAAAACAATGAAACACTTCAGTTTACTTAAAATATATCAGTTCTATAAACTTGAAAGAAAAAGAAAGTGCTAAATACTCATAAAAAAGTTAATTTGACTGAACTAATTTAAGTTATCTACTCAAATTTATTATTTTGAGCGTTAGGGTTTACAGTGTAATATTAACAAAGATTATATAATATTGTTCATTGTTAATGTTAACTAATGCATTAACTAAAGTTAATGAATGAGACCCTTATTGTAAAGTGTTACCAGTATTTATCATTGTCAGTTCATGATATTAACTAAGGTAAACAAATTAAACCTCAAGTGATATTATTTATTTATTTATTATTGAGTATGAGTAGCTGTAGAATGTATTAGTTTAATGGTCAACATTTCTCTATTCACTTTAACTAATACCCTTCTGGTTTTAATGTTCAGCCTGTAACCTATCTAAATAGCATTGACAACTGAGAGGATTTTGTTTAGCCTAATTTAAATGCTGTTTGTACATGCCACACCGGGGTCATTTCAACAGGCAATCCCATACACATATGTCACTGAACATGGAGTGGGAAAAGGGAAATTAATAATTCATGTGGTTGTAAGCAACATTGCCTCCAAAACCAGCAAGCAAATGATACTTCATTCTGCCCAGGAACCCATACAGGTCTCCAGGACTAATTACTTAATGAAAAAGATCAAATTACCAGCTTCCTTCATCTGCGCCCCAGATCCACTCCGAAGTTCAACTCCAAACTTTGGCATCACCTTCATTGACATCAGCACTCAGTCCTGTGAAAACCGACACTACTATCCTGAAATCTAAACAGCTTTACTCTTGAATTTCAAGGCTTTTTTGATACTGCTTTAAGTGCATGTGCTAACCAACTGAATAAAATGATATATCTTATTGTTTGAGAACACGAAGACAGGTTTCATTGGAACTGATGTGCATTTATTCTCTGATCTTTTTGCAGGTTACTAGGAGATTCATGACTGCCTGACCATCAGACTGAGCCAGCATTGCATCGCATTAAGATTAGATATGATCACCTCACAAAAAGTTGTAACAAATTAGTTTTTTTTAACACTTATAGAATTATAAGGCCTTTCTTTTTTAGTTATGTCATAAGATATTTTTAACCGATCACAATCATTTGTCATTTTTACGTGATTATTTTGAGTTTTAATTTTTATGTTATTAAAATGGCCAAGTTTAAGTTGCCATTAAGCTGATAAATCTCACTAAAGGACACTTACTACATGGACAATTGCTCTTGACCAACTTCATAACATCATGAATACAATGGTGCCAGATCAGGACTGTGATTTCAGACCAGTTCCTGAGTCACCTCTACTGGGGACCAAACCAGCAGGATTTGTGTTAGCAACCTAGACCATTCACCACTAAGCCATTACCACCTCCTAATTAAAATGATTTTTTTTAGATGTGCACCATGGACGACGATTTTTAAATGAATTTTAGTCAGCTACAATTTTTTTTTTCAATTCTGGCACGTCGCGGTTCGTCTCGCGCATGGAAAATTATAATCTGGTGAAAGTTAGCTAAACGTAATTGACGTTCTTAATTTATTTTCAAACACCAATGGTTTTTGTGATATATAAATCTGAAAGTGATAGGAATAATGACACTACTTCTCACACTTTACGGACATATCGCCAGAATCTGACCACAATAGACCCTTTTCACGTGTTTCTCAGAAGCAGAAGTCGTCATAGTTGGGTAAACTTTTATAGCGATGAATTAGACTACATTAAATATATTTTATGTGTTTCTATTTGCGCAAATAGCAAAAGAACAACTCCACAATAGTGTTTTCAAAAAGAGGGGAAAAAATAGAAAGCGATTAACAACAGCAGTCAGAAGAGAGCAAGATGTCATTTTTACCGTCACTCCCATACAGCAGCATTAACTAGTTTTTTTTTTTTTTTTTTGTAATTTGATGCAAATGTAATATAATACTAAATATAGTGTTATAAATGTACATAAATTTTTTTTTTAAATGAAAATATAAAAAACTGCAGGATTTACGATATTGATGACCGTTAAAACGCGTCATCACAGTCTGTGAAAAGGGCGCATGGAATCGCTCGAGCGGCTTCCTGTTGCTATGGTTACACTATTAAGCGAACACAACTTTTATTCGTTCGTTAAACCTATACTTGTATAAAAATGTATTTAAACTAAGACCCCCCATCATTTTGTTTTGATTTCCTTTAGGGGGTTCGAATATCAATTCGGGGAGTCCGGTTTGCCCAACCCCCCCATAACTCGCAACCTCGTACTGTGCACTTCCCTTAGTATACTCATTCATATAAACACTTCGACTGTCACATGTAGGCGGGGCTCCCTGTAACTCCATAGTGACGTGATGAGGCTGGTCTTGGTCAAACCTACCAATGAAACGGGCCTTCTTGACTCCACCGGGGCTGCGCGCAGCGAAAGGGTGCCGGATCATTGCAACGCAAAGCGGCACTCCGCCGCAGGTGAGGCGGGGATGCAGCATCGCTACTCGGGAGCCGTCCATCAGCACCACCACCACCACGCGGAGCACAGGGGTGGCCTTAGACAGACCGCACACCCCTTGCCAAAACAGAGCCAAGAGAACCTGCCCAGCCCTTTCAGTCAGGAAGCACCAGTAAAAAGCCAAGGGAGCAACCCAAGTCTCACAGACTGTTCCAAACCCTCCCTAAGTCGGCAGCAGAGTGTTGGAGGGGCTGCCAAAACTGCGAATTGCCAACAAGATCATTGTTCGTGCAGCTGCGGATTGCAAGAGCATCAACAGCTGTTGCAGCAACAGCAGCAGCATCCAAGCCAGCGTCACAACCCTCCACCTTCCCTCCAGCTACAGGTTCAGCAGCAGCGGCTGCTGAGGAGCAGCCTGCCCAACTGCTGCGTGAGAGGATCCGGGGAGCTGAGAAGCCAGCAGCCGTCTCTGCTGCAGCACCGTGAAAACGACAGCCTGAGATCTGACGAGCAGCGGAATCCAGCTCATCACGCCCGTGCATGCACGCCTGATAGATGCCAGGGAGCCAGGAACTCCGTTTCGCCGCGGAGTAAAAGCAGCCCGCTGTCTTCTGACAGTCGCGTGTGGCTCGAGGAGAATAAACATAGACACGAAGGCTATAAGGTAAACCTGCATATACCAATTCGTATTTTGTTGTTGCGCACAAACCGCATGAAATACGCATCGTTTATACATGCGCTCTGTGAAGTTTATGCTTAACAGGTGGCCAGTTTTATCAATGCACCCGATTACGCAGGCTTCGGCTTGACTCTGGGAGGTCATGCTTGATATCGCTTGCCATTTTTAACACCACATTTCGGCCGTGTAGATGCAGAAGGCAGTTGCAGTTTGTAGTTGCTAGGTGTTGGTATTCGTGTTAACCTCGAAAGCATGGAAGGAAAAGAAAGAAAAGGCGGGGGGTGCTTGCAACAGGCTGTCCATGATTCCCATGATGGCGTTTAATAGTAAGTAAACATTATGAAGCATTCATTCATTCCTACACCAGCATCATTTATATTTAGTCTAGCCCTGAATGTTCTAGCCTACCTCATTATGTGAGTCACAGCTTAGAATTATCTATCTATCTATCTATCTATCTATCTATCTATCTGTATATCAGTGCATCCGTCGCCTGAAAGGACCAGGGACAGAAAAGCAAGGCAGAAAGGCAAATCAGTGTCATTCATTCCTTGTGGGAGAGCCGACCCTGTTTCTGCCTCACTGTTCCATTTTCTGCCTGTGCAAGCCAAGGGAAAGCCCCCCTGAGTGGCACTAACATGTACTTCAGGCCTGTATTATTCATGACGGGTTAGACATCACTGCCAGAGCGAAGAGACATTAGTATCAGTTTAGTTCACAATGCACAGCAGATGGAGGTAAAAGCCATCACCGATCTCTTCCCATGAAATCTCCCATAAGTCTTTCCCGTTGTTTGCATCAGTCTCTGTTTCTTTCTCCGCTTGACTGGTTCTTGTGTTTGACTGCATTGTGCTTGTTCTAAAAAAAGTGATTGTTCTACCTGTGCCATTTGATTAATTTGTAATTTAATGAATAGCTTTAATGCACGAATCAGAAACAGCATTGGTAGGAAGTAAAATAACCCTGGGAGCTGGGAAACACACATTTATGCTGAATTCTCCCGGGTGTGGGGGGTTGTAATTATGTAAATATTTACGCAGAGTTTACAGTTAGGCTTCTTCTTGATTGTGCATGAGAGGGAGTGGAAGCACTGGGATGTGCTGTGGATGTTAAGGGAATGACTGGTTCGGTATGAGCGAGCAGGCAGAGGGGAGAATCTCTGGGTGTTGTTGCTCTGCAGCTGGTGTTCTGCTGCTTAATCAAGGGTAATTTGTGGAGAGTATAATTGGCTGAGCTCTCTTGTCTCTGTGTGTATTCAAACTGAAACTAGCCAAAGGCTCTCTCTGCAATACCTGCAGTGTGAGTGTGTCTACTATGTCAAACTATGTCAAGTGCTATTGCTGGGATAGTATGGACTATTTATAAAAGAATATGTTCTAATAGCATACTTGGGCATCAGTTTGAATTATTGATACTAGCAGTTAAAACATCTTGCTATTTTGGAATAATTCATCCATCCATTTTTAAATACCTGATCATTTTCCTGTTTTCTGATGATGACAACAACCAAAAAGCCTTTGATTTGAAAACAATGTTCTTGATTCTGCTGTTTTTGTTCTTGTTGTCTTCTAGCCCATGAGAGTCTCTGCAGTTATTTGTGTGATAGTGCAGTAAATTTCACTTGGGAAAAGGATGGAAATTATGTTATGAAGTCACTTGCTTCAGGATGTAAATGCAGTCTTTTTAACCTATTATGTGGGAAACCGTTTTGCAAGTGAAACATTATAACACTGATTTTTTTTTTACTACTTTTCGTGATGCTGGAGTTGGCTGGAAACCTTTCCCAGTATTGCTAGTTTCAATGGCATTGCTATGTGGTCACTAACTTGTTGCCAAGTACCATTTAAATGTAAATCTAAGGGATTTTTTTCACAAATTTTATCACCCGCCATGCAAAAGACATGTCCATTCACTTAGAAATGTAATTAGGCAATTAGACATGATTTGAGGTGTCATTCATATTCATATCTGTATCACTGTAGCTGGATGAGTTGCACACACTTAAAAATAAAGGTTCTTTATTGGCATTCTATGGTTCCATGAAGAACCTTTAAAGGGATAGTTCACCCAAAAATGAAAATTATCCCATGATTTATTCACCCTCAAGCCATCCTAGGTGTATATGACTATCTTCTTTCAGAAGAACACAATTGTTTTAAAACATCCTTAGTCCTCCAAGGTTTATAATGGTTGTGAATGGGGGGGCATGTTTTGAAGTCAAAAATAATGCATCCATCCATAAAAAAGTAATCCATACGACTCCAGGGGGTTAATAAAGGCCTTCTGAAGCGAAGCGATGCGTTTTTGTAAGAAAAATATCCATATTTAAAACTTTATAAATTCAAATAGCTAGCTTCCGGCGGACGACCATACGCAGAATGCGCAAGTCGATTTGCGCCAAATGAGTAATCCTCTGACGTGATGTATGACGCAGGATGTAGGAGTATTGTAAGCTTAGACGCCTCTCGCGGTTCAAACAAATATGGCTGGGCAACAAATTTAAGCTTCTCTTCTCTTATATCGAAATCCTCTGAAGTTTCTCTTTAAAAATTCTCGTTTTAGACTTATAATCTGTGACCGGTGATTTGTTTTGCTCTATCCTCTGCGCCTCCGCGTTCGTCATTATGTTGTGCGTCAGGTCAAAGGATACTCTTCTGCCACAAATCGACTTGCACATTCTGCATATGGTCGTCCGCCGGAAGCTAGTTATTTGAATAAATTATAAAGTTTTAAAAATGGATATTTTTCTTACAAAAACAAATTGCTTCGCTTCAGAAGGCCTTTATTAACCCACTGGAGTCGTATGGATTACTTTTTTAATAGATGGATGCATTATTTTTGACTTCAAAACGCGGCCCCCCATTCACAACCATTATAAACCTTGGAGGACTAAGGATATTTTTAAATATATCTCTGATTGTGTTCATCTGAAAGAAGATAGTTATATACACCTAGGATGGCTTGAGGGTGAGTAAATCATGGGATAATTTTCATTTTTGGGTGAACTATCCCTTTAACATCCATGGAACCTTCCCATTGCACAAAAGATTATAGTGGAAAAAGGTTCTTTAGATTTTTAAAATGTTCTTCACACTAAAGGCCAATTCACACTGCACTGACAGACGCTGACCAATGCGGACAATCACCAGTTTACAGTACGTCACTTCTTAGACATTCCACAACCCAACAAACAAGCTAAAACAAGAGCTAAGACCAACGGCAACAGACGCTGACAGGGGGAACACATTGATCCGACAAAACCTGGTCGCGTTTGTCGGTGTAGTGTGAATTGGCCTAAAGAAAAAAATGTTCACTGAAAGGTTCTTTGGGGAACAAAAAATGGTTCTTCTATGGCAACACTGTGAAAAAAAACCTTTTTATTTTTAAAGGCCAATTCACACTGCACCAACAGACGGCGACCAATGTGAACAATCACCAAATTACAATATGTCACTTCTCAGACATTCCACAACCAGACAAGCGCAGATTCGACATGTTCAATTGGTGAAAAAAAGCTCAGACAGATGCCGACGGTTAACACACAGATCCGACAGAGGCTAGTTCAGACTGCAGGTAAATGTGGCCCAAATCCAATTTTTTTTTTTTGCTCATATGTGACTTAGATCTGTTTTTGGAAACAGTCCACATGGAATCTGATCTTTTTGATTCTGATTTGGGCTCCTTCCATATGTGGTCCTAAATTCAATACAGGTCTGATGTTTTACAATGTGACCTCAGTCTGAACAGTCAAATTGGAATTTATGTGACTTTTACGTCACTCTCGATCAACATTCGTCACAATTCTGCACTCATGGGAGTCACTTCAAAGATTTTACATACCCAAAGTTATCAGGACAGTTGCCAAAGGTAGTCAGTGAAGGACAGTGATGTGTCAGAGCTCATAAGTATTACAGTGACAGCTCTATATACAAGCAAAACATCATGAATGTTTAAAAACTCTGCTCTCTTTTTACATCCTCATCTTTGTTTTTAATATTGCCTGCGCATAAATTCGCTGGGTTCAGCGGCAGATCACACAATAAATAAATGCGTAATGGCTTACTCTAATGTCCGCTGTGTTTACTTCCGTATGACAGCGTGCTGTGTGACGTCTTTTTATCGTTCTTTGCGCATGCGGGTCAGTTCAGGACCATAATCTGTTCACACTGGAATCAGATATTGGCCACATTTAAAACAACAATGTGAACAGCTATTCAAAAAAAAAAAAATTGGATCTGAGCAATAAATCGGAATTTAGCATTAAAGGGTTAGTTCACCCAAAAATTAAAATCCTGTCATTAATTACTCACCCTCATGTCGTTTCGAACCCGTAAGACTTTTTTCTGAAGAGACTGGATTGCATTATATGATGAACAGATTTAATTTAGGCTTATATTATTCACATACAAACATTCATCAACTCACACATCAGTTGTGGTAGACGGAAGCTCAAGCATGTTCACTTGACGTGTGCGAGAACCAATGAGGTTCATTCTCGTGTGTTACGCAGCACGTTTAAACTTCCGCAAGAGGTTTGTTTTCGCACGTCAAGTAGATTCGGTTTATTTGCTGATCAATGTTTATATGTGAATAAAAGCCTAAATCAATTCATATGGATTAGTTTTACAATCTCTTTATGTACTTTGTGAAGCATCAAAGTTTCAGTTGCGTAGCTGTCTATGGAGGGATGGAAAGCTCTCAGATTTCATTAAAGAGATCTTCATTTGCGTTCTGAAGAAGAATGAAAGTCTTACGGGTTTGGAATGACATGAGGGTGAGTAATTAATGACAGAATTTTCATTTTTGGGTGAACTAACCCTTTAAGGCTTGCAGTGTGAACGTAGCCAAAGTGTCTGTCTGTGCAGTGTGAATTGGCCTTAAAGGCCCACTGAAGTGTCTTGGAACGCGCAGCATTATTCAGTATGTTGACGTAATTTCAACTGAAACAGGAAGACAGGGCGATATATCAAACAGCCCCGCCCCTTTTTTTAAATTGGCCAATAGAGTTTCGTTTATATCACAGCTCGGCCAGAGCCGTTAAACTCAGTAAAACCTCTGTTTCCTTTTAATATCTAACCGTTTATCCTCCTATTCTCCTCTATATCACTTTAAAATATAGCATTCTGTGCAGAATTTAAATGGGTCCGATACCCATTTGTGGTCTGAGCCGACTTGCGGTCCGCGGATATGATCCGCTCTGTGCTCTCGTGTCCCTGGGCCATAGCAGACTGTGCTCGTGCTGCGTCAGTTTACGTTATACTAACGTGAAAACGGACTTCATTCGCGTTAATGGAAAGCATATTTACACTGTCTGAATCGTTCCCTATCCCCTATATAGTGCATGTGCAATTTACCATGTAGAAACTAGTAAATGTATGAACAAATGACCGATTTCAGCCGCAGCTTCTGTGTCTGTTGATAGTGTAGGAGGGGGCGGGACTTCAGATTCTAGAGAGCATTTGATTGGACAGATTTGATGAGAAGCTGAAGTGCGATGTGATGTCATGAAAATCCGTGATCCATTTTAGTGGAAGTGAGAGACTGTAGGATTTGAATGCTTATATCTCCTAAATGCGAATTTTGTCATTGTTTTGGAATACACCAGCTTATTCATAACCTTAAGGCTAACATATTCATACTGAAAGCTAAAAAACTTTCAGGGGGACTTTAAGAGTGCACTAAATGGTTCGGAAGAATAATAATATCTAATTAATAATAATAGTGAAATGGATTTCACTATTTTTCCTATTACATGATCTCTGGATGGTTGCTAGTGAAGTGTTTGGGACCTTGTGTTCTTGTGATGCCATCAGCATCTAGCAGCTCTAGTGTGATTAGTCACATGGTATTTACTGTTCAGTTGATTGACTCAAAAAGTTCTGTGGTTCCCATGAGCAAAGATGGCAGATTTCTTATCCTCCGAGGGTCCTGAGTGAGCCAGACAACTGGCATCGAGATGCTAACTGATAGCTTTCTCCAGGTATCATGATTCAGTCGACATAAAAATCACAATTGCTGAAACAAATCACATACAAATGTTTTTCTTATTTTGTCTCTTACATCGTACGAGCCCTGAGGTGCAAATTTTTGCAACACGAGACGTGGGAAGATGTCTGGTTGTAAAGATCACATTTTGATAGTGGTGAGCAGTTAGAAAAGATATTCTTGAATAGCGGGATCTGTAATCAGCTCTCAGGTCTGCTGCAGACATTTCATTACAGAAAGAGACCTGAGGAACAGAGAGTCCGATGCCACATCTGAATGAGTGCAAATTCAATGTCAAAATAGATTTGCTAAATTGGATTTGTACGGACCAAAGCTTGCAGAGAGGGGAATGAAGGAGCAGGGGAGGGTGAAGTCTAAGGGCCCTTCAGCTTTGACACGCACAGAAGAGAATATTGGCTAATATGGAAAATTATCGAAATGTGAAATTGTGAGGCTGAGACAATGAAAACGCCATTGCAATGTGGTAAATGCTTAGCCTGTTGCATCAAAATTGAGTAAATGGAGATGGTGCAGATGTTGTTTTTGTGACTGATACATGATCAGTTTTGTAGACGTATCCCAAATAAGCATAAAATTGTACCCGGAGCGTGCAGCTGTGTGTTTTAATTGACTCTTCAAGGTCATGCAAAGAATTTCTAGCTTTGTGCGTCTTTGTTGTTACAGCAGCTGTGCTGTCATTTGTGTTGGAAGTTACATTGTGACGCATCCCACTGGAAAGAAAAATCACAAATGAGATCTCTGCAATATCCCAATTGTTTCTCTTGACAGCAATGTGATTAAATGGAGAGCAAATGGAGACTTTTGCTTAAAAAATGCAGTAATCAATGTGCCTCCTTTAGAGTTTCAGAAGAGATCAATGTCACTAACTGCACTGAGATTTAAGTCTGCAATGAAAAGTCAGGGATTTCTCTGTGTATATTATTTATATTTTAATAAATGTGAATAAAACGGCTTTATCCAATTTGGAAATTGGATAAGAAATATCTATAACATATATAAAATACACAATATACAGTACAATTCAAAAGTACTTTTATTTAGCAAGAATACATTAAATTTATTAAAAGTGACAAAAAAATGTGGTCACACTTTAGATTAGGGTCCAATTCTCACTATTAACTAACTATTAACTGACTTTGCCTCAATAAACTCCTAATTACTGCATTTTAATAGTAAGGTAGTTGTTAAGTTAATGGGTTAGTTTACCCAAAAAATAAATTTCTGTCATTAATTACTCACTCTCAGAGATGGGCAGTATTTTAATTAAATGTATTTAAAATACGTATTTAATTACTTTTGAGTATTTTGTAATTTATATTTTCCTTAAAGAAAAAATCAAATGTAATTTGTAATTAAATACTTTGAGAGAAAGTATTTTGTATTTAAAATACATTCAAATATATTATTTTATTCTCGCATACAATAACTTTCATCACCAGAATTAAAGGTAGGGTAGGTAATTTTTGGAGGGGCTAGAAAAAACGAGCTAGCTTTGAAAGCATAAGAATCCACCCTCCCTTCAGAGCGTCTCCAAAGCTACGCCTCCTTCAAAACACATGAACGCACACAGCAGGAAGAAAAAGCATCACGAGAGACTGCGTTAAACTACCTCATGGCTCAAAGCACATAACATTACAATAATTATAAACATAACTTAAAGAGCACTGACCTGTAGCATCTGACTGCTGCAGATTCATTTCGGCGTTGATAGTGTTGCCATTGAAACGCATAAATTCGAGTCACTAACCACTCCGAGTATAACGTCACGGGTTGCCATCTCTTAATTACTGTAGTTATGGCGTGAGCGCAGCATAAGCTCATTGTTTTGGTTCAGGAGGAACTGTAACGGTGCGTTCACAAGGGGCATCGGTGCCAACGCTTGACGGAGGGTGTGTCTGAAGCTTGGTGCTGACGCGGTCGTAATAGTGACAACAGCCAATCACATTACTTTCCGGTGTTGCATGAATGCAATTGGCTAGTGTCTGCGCTAGGGTATTTGCATAAGGCGATCTGATTGGCTTACGCTTGTGTTGGCACTTGAAAAGTTGAGAAATTTTCAACTTCTGCCGCGAGCAACGCAAGTGAAGTGACCCACAATTCAGTTCGGCAACGCATGACATCACCCATTCAAAGTAAATGAAAAGCGTTAACGCCGACAGCCTGTGTGAATGCACCATAAAAGGCGGCTGCTGTTTTGGTTGCGGAGCTCGTGACCGACGTCTGTCTCACTTTGCATAGCAAGGTCAGAAGTAGGTAAAGAAGCTGCATTTGTGCACAGTCAAACTGCTTTAAAGGATTAGTTCACTTTCATATTAAAATTTCCTGATAATTTACTCACCCCCATGTCATCCAAGATGTTCATGTCCTTCTTTCTTCAGTCCTATTCAAATTACGGAATGAATGCGGCGCCAGTTACGTTTTTTCCGTAATTTGAATAGGGAAGGTGTAGCACATACAGCGTAAGCTTTTTGAAGAATACGGAAGCCGGTCTGGCGGAAGCACTTGCGAGGCGATCATTTGTGTTTATAAAGCCTATACATTTTTATTATTTTTTTTAGAAAATGACCGATTGTTTCGCTAGATAAGACCCTTATTCCTCGTCTGGTATCGTTTAAAGCCCTTTGAAGCTGCACTGAAACTGTAATTTTGACCTTCAACCGTTTGGAGTCAACTGAAGTCCACTGTAAGGAGAATAATCCTGGAATGTTTTCATCAAAAACCTTAATTTCTTTCCGACTACAGAAAGAAGGACATTGACGTCTTGGATGACATGGGGGTGAGTAAATTATCAGGAAATTTTAATATGAAAGTGAACTAATCCTTTAAGGTAAAGTATCTAGTAAAATATACTATCAGATATTATTCATTGAATGTCATTATAGGACAGAAGATACACAAATGGCTAGAACTTGTGAAATGACTTGCTAGCTAAAGCATGACATGCGCTGTCTAGTGATGTGCGGATTGCAGATAATCCACGGATGGGTAGGTCAAGTAATAAAAAATAACATTCTGATTAATTGCAGGTGAAAACACAGTCGGTCGTGTCTTAAATTAATGTAACCGTAAGTATATTCGGTCTGTGCGTTCGTTCTTAAAGTGACAGCAGCCTAATAAACCTGCTGCTGTCTGTTATTAATGTTAATCAAGCAACAAAAGAAAAAGACAAAATCACTCACTGCTTCTGACTGAATAACTTTAGTATATTTATAAGGATCATCAATCTATATTTAATTGTTACATTGAGGACTGTGCATTGTTTATACATGATTATTCAATTTCTGTATAATTTCTTACTTTAATGCTACAGTTAAATAGTTGTTAGTGCTTTTTGAATGCTTTGGCTGTACATAGCAACTGAGAGTAACTCTCTTACGTGTATCTAACTCCACTGTTACTCTCACACTTCAAATGATTGCGTGTAAATTTTGTTTGTATTTTTGTATTTTCAAATTACAAATTACTTGTATTTTAATTAAATACATTTTTTCACAGCAGTATTTTGTATTTTATTTAAATACATTTGATGAGTAAGTATTTGTAATTTGTAACTAAATACTTTTTGATGTATTTGTGCCCATCTCTGCTCACTCTCATGTCGTTCCAAACCTGTAAGACCTTCATTCATCTTTTGAACACAAATTAAGATTTTTTTGATGAAATCCGAGGGTTTCAAAACAAAAATAACATGTTCTGAAGATGAACGAAGGTCTTACGGGTGTGGAACGACGTGAGGGTGAGTAATTAATGAAAGAATTTTCATTTTTGGGTGAACTAACCCTTTAAGGTATTGGGTAGGATTATGGGATGTAGAATATGGTCATGCAGAATAAGGCATTAATATGTGCTTTATAAGTAATAATAAACAGCCAATATCCTGGTACTAGCATGCTAAAAAGCAACTAGTTAATAGTGAGAATTGGACCTTAAACTAAAATGTTACTGAAAATCTTTTACTTTGTTCCAAAAAAATTCTATATCAAATAAATGTTCTTTTTAAATTTCTATTCATCAGTGAATCCTGAAAAAAAAATCCATCATATTTTCCACAAAAATATGAATCAGCATATTAGAATGATTTCTAGACTGGAGTAATGATCCTGAAAATTTAGCTTTTAATCATTACTGGAAAACATTACATTTTAAAATATATTCAAATAGAAAATAGTTTAAAATGTAAGATTTATTTTTGATCAAATAAAATGCCTTGGTGAGCATAATGACTTCTTTCACACACACACAAAAAAACCCCTAACTGACCACAAACCTTTGAACAGTATATAAATTGCATTCGCTTTATAGCTTTATACTAGTTCACCCAAAAATGAACTTTCTGTCATTAAGTACTCACCCTGGTGCCATTCCAAACCCATAAGACCTTCGTTCCTCTTCGGAACACAAATTAAGATATATAAGATATACAAATTAAGATATTTCTTCTCTACCCTGTCAGTCTCGTACACAGTTAATGCAGTTCAGCGCTTCCGTGTTTACGTCCAAACGCCGGCTCAGTATTGGCCGGCTCCTGCGTCAGCATCACATGTATGCGTTGTGGTGCTCACGTGACCTGCGTCAGCCAATAATCACGGAAGCGCTTAACTGCGTTCACTGCGTCAACTGCAAACGAGACTGACAGGATAGAAAAAAAATGGTTGAATAAAGTCATTATTTTTGTTTTGTTTTTGCACACAAAAATTATTCTCGTCGCTTTAAAACATTAAGGTTGAACCACTGTAGTGACGTTGAATATTTTACGTTGTCTTTAGTACTTTTCTGGACTTTGAATGATGGTAATTATGTTGCTTTCTATGGGGGATAAAAAAAACAACGAAAAAACCTTGGATTTCATCAAAAATATCTTAATTTGTGTTCCGAAGATGAATGAAGGTCTTACGGGTGTGGAACGACAAGTGAGTGAGTTCTTAATGACAGAAATTTAATTTTTGGGTGAACTAACCCTTCAAGGCCCACTCTTCACACTTTATACTCATCACACACCAAGAACGATAACTATAATGATAACTATATTACAGTCCACACCAGCAGAGGATATTGTTCTGGTCATTTGCCCTATTATTGTAGCCCTGTTTGTGCTGAATAAAGTGTAATCAGACTTTAGCCATTAATATGTTTATAACGAACTGAAAAACAACAAATTTCAGGGCATGTCAACAGTTCTCCAGGGACCAAAAACACCCTCAGACCCCAGAGGGTTAAATGCTGGTGCTCTTAAAGTAGGATGGATTCTGATTGGCTGTCAATGTTATTATCGTTCATCAGCTGGAAAAAAATCATTCTGAAAGTGATTCCAATGATGTTGTTTCTCTGTGCCGTTATCATTATAGCTGTGGTGTGGACAGTGCTATTCTTTTATATTTAGAACGATTTCTAGAACTACATCTTTAACGTTATTGTTATAGTTATCGTCCTTGGTGTGAACGAGCCTTTACTGTATGTCAACAATAGTCTCAAGGAGCTGAGACAAAGTTTATATTTAATTTAACAAAGATCCTCTGTGTAATAAAAATGCTTGTATTATTTTAAACCTCAGGATAATGTTAATATTCAACTTTATCTTTCCGGAACAGATTTTAGTTTATTGTACCTTTTAATATCTACAGAAAGAATGACTAATATCAGAATTGACTACTGGCTCTCTGTGGACATTGATGGAAAAAAAGAGCTCATTTGGCAACTGGCAGACCATGTTGGCCTTGGAAAGAGTGGAAGTTTTGACAGGAGCTTTGCTATGTATTGCAATTGATCCCTGGAGCTCTTTCATCAGAGAGACAGTCACTGCGTGTTGGAAATCAGTTCTGGGTCTGTTTTATTATGTCTATTACTGCTACATTGTATTTGAAGTACTAGGTTCACATAAGCAGCACAAGGACAATAGATATATTTTTCTCTATAGCCTACAGTATTTCAGAGACATCTGTTGAAGGAGAAGTTACCAAATATACTCCAAATTGTGTGTGTGTGTGTGTGTGTGTGTGTTTTCCTACAGTAAGTGTCCTTTCTGTCCTTAGAGTTTCATACTTCTGAAAGCTTGTTTTTCCATCACACTCTCATTAAAAATGCGAAATAATTTGTACGACTTAACATTGTATGATGAACTTATGATTTTGATGATATGAAAACGTAAGATTTCCTATTACAGTGATGATTAGGTTTAGGGGTAGGGTTTTGTTACATTTAGGTTTAGGTTATATGTAGGAATGCAAAGGGGCGGAAAATTTCCGGTAAATTTCCAGAATTTCCTGAAACTTTCCAGGATTTTTTGAAACTTTCTGGAAATATTTGGAAAGTTTCTGGTAATTTACCGGAAATTTTCTGCCCCTTTGCATCCCTAGTTATGTTATATTTAATATATCCCTAATATATCCGCGGATCCGCTGATAGACGCCTGCTTTCAAATGCTCCCGTGTGTATCTGTGTAAGCGTTCGGAGCATCAAAGATGTCTATTTAAAACATGTTTTTGAAGTGTTGATCATTATAGCCAATCACAAACATATCTGTTGAGTGCGTGAACACAATGCCCAATCAGAGGTGTTTAAGAATCTGCTTAACAGCGCTTAAAATGCTAGGGCGAAATGCTGGTATCGTCACATTTTTTAAATTTCAGTACCGACTTGGTACTGAAGTCGGTACTTTTGACAACCCTGTATTTTATAGGTCGTACACTGCAAAAAAAAAAAAAAAAATGGCGTAAAAACAATTTTCACTCAGAAATTGCTAGTAAATTGATACAAAGAAACAGCAAGTAACACATTGAATTAAACATGAAATTTTGAAGTAGAAAAACTGAAATAGTATTTTCTTGTAAAACGTACTCCAATAATCTTTGTTTTATTTACAACTTCGAAAAATATTTTTTTACAGCATACTTTAAAAAAAAAAAAACAATCAATTTTGCCATTTCAAATTAATTCTTTTCAACTTTTTGTGACTTTTTAGTAATACATTATATGCACTTAAATGTAGATGATATAAAATATAAATTTTAGAGTATCTTAAAATATACAGGTTATAATATCTTAAAAATTCTTACTAGAAATACTACATGTAGTATATTATGTATGTTTATACTACGGGGTTGTTGAATGCTTGATTCTGATTTGTTCGCGTCATGGCCGCATTACCACCTCATTGCATTATTTTTCTTATAACGGCCCGTCGTCAATTATTCCTTGCATATTAAATTGGATATTCAGTGTGTTTCTAAAAGGGTACAGACTTTTGGACAACTTCCCACAGTCCATTTTGTTAAAAACAAACATAAAAGTGAGATAAACAAAAAGCTGTACAGAATATAAATTCCCTGTTGCCATGTGAGAAGAAAGCCATGTGAAAGACTCCATGGGAACTGTCTCGCACGAAGGGCCTTGATGGACATTTACTTTTGGGAGTCCTAAATGCTTGTTTTTCTAGTCTTGAATCGTATTATTTGTAAGCTTAACCGTTAGTAGCAGCAGTGCTGTTAATTCCTGCATAGATATAGACAGTACAGCCTAGTGCAATGACATGGATAAACAGAACTTTTCAAGTAAAAACAGTGAAAGTTTCAGTTATGCTGAGGAGGATGGAGGTTCAAGCAGTGGTGTTGGACTCAACGTGGTCTTTACGAAGGTTCAGGCAAACCAGCAAAACCAGGTTTGTGGCAGGAACAGGTTTCCAGGTGGTGCCACAACTAGCTTTGATTTAACATGCTTAATCAGCAGTTTATGTTAGATATGTATGTATATGTTATTTAGTACTTTTTTCAAAGCAGCTGTCATTACTCTCATTTGTAATCCATTGGAGTCTCTCTCTTCGGTTCGAATGTGGGTCTGCGTTGTGAGCTGCCTATCAGAAAATGACATTACAGAAGTAGGTCTCTGCAAATGAGTTGGCATTGTGTCAGCCCAGCAGCAGTAGCTAGATAACAGAAACTGATCCTTATTGCCACGAAAATTAGAACAGTAGAATAAAAATTCCATTCAGAAATAATTTAATAATGTGAGATTATTGTGAACAAGCTTTTTTTGTATCATCTTCATAAGCATTATCGCAAGAATTTTGCCGTAATTATTGGTCTAATATAATTTCTGAACACTTTAAAAAACTGTTTGCATGATCTCATTTTTTCCATTATCCCATGCTTTTAATGTTACATCTTACATCTACATTGTTTTGTTTTTTATTATTGACATCATTTCACTATTTTTCCCTGAGGTGCATTGATAATGTTAGTTTTTATTGCACCAAACTAGTATGGAGCTGAATGTAGTCTGTTATGAACTCTGCTGATGTTGAATACCAAAACACCAAACAATTTTCTTGACAAATTTCAACCCTTGAGGGCCATTTACACTCACACAGAACACACTTTTAACAGCAAAAGTTTGCAGGTCAGTGGAGCAAAAAAACGCAAGTTCTAGAGACTCGTTTTTTTTAAAAGTTGAACTTATTTTAACATGAGCGTGACGCTGCAAAAGAACTGAGACGCGAGCACAGCGGTCAAACACGTCTGTCTAGCGTGTTTACATTGAAAAACAATGGAATAGCGCAGTCGAATTAAAAAACACATTGTGTGTGAACAGCTCCTTAGAATTTTAGAAGCCGTTTTTTTCTGCTTTACATGTTAGGCCCCGTTTACACGAGTGCGTTTTCGTTTTAAAATACATAAGTTTTGCTACGGTTACGCCTGTCGTTTACACTACGGCAGTGTTTTCGAACCTCGAAAACGGAGACTTTCGAAAACACTGCAGACCCCGTTTTAGTGCCGGGGTTGCGTTTCAAGTATAAACGGACAAAAACGGAGACTTTTGAAAACGATGGCGAGGCTGCCCACGTTCGCTCTGCGTATCCTTGACGACCGTGTAAACAACAACATGGAGACTGAACTGCAATCTTTGCTGGCTTTGTTGTAATTTTTAGCAGCCATTGTGCAGTTAAACTCAGCATTTTTTTAATACTGAAGCTGCCTACGCAAGAGGCAACTGTTTACACTTGTACACGCATGCCCAGTGTGCATGAACAGTCATGTGACATGCGTTTTCGGCCGTGTAGTGTAGACGGAGATCGTTTGTGAAACGCTGTGGAAACGCCAGTGTAGACGAGGATCGTTTTCATTTTAAAACGCCGTTTTAAAACCGAAACGCACTAGTGTAAACGGGGCCTTAGACTTATGTAAATACCCTCTGTTATGATTGGCTATGGAATTGGTTTAAGAATAATAGTATCTGTCCTACTTCCCTTGTTAGTATTTTACTGGGACTGGAAGAACTAGTTGCTGAAGAGTGATAGAGCAGTATATTGGATGATATTTGGCCACTTGGTCAGTTAAAAGAGGTGCTTGTCTTTGTTCAGTTCCTAGTGACAGCTTTGTCTATGGATTGTAAACATTTTCTGTTTTCATTCTGAGTAAATATTATGTAAAATAAGTTTTCATTTTAGCAAGTTTGTATTTAACTCATTTGTATTCTAAATACAGTATCAGAATTACACTACCATTCAAAAGTTTGTGTTGGTATTTTTATTTTTATTTTTTGTTTTTTCAAAGAAGTCTCTTTTTCTCACCAAGGCTGCATATACTTGAACTTGTAAAAACAGTAATATTGTAAAATACTTTACAATTTAAAATAACTGTTTTCTATTCTAATGTATTTTAAAATGTAATTTATTTCTGTGATGCAAAGCTGAATTTTCAGCATCATTACTCCAGTCTTCAGTGTCACATGATCATTCAGAAATCATTCTAATATATGCTGATTTGCTGCTCATTATTATAATTATCAATGTTGAAAATTTTGCTGCTTAATATTTTTATGGAAACATGATATAGAAAGTTCAAAAGAGCAGAATTTATTCGAAATGGAAATCTTTTGTAACATTATAACTTTTGATCAATTTAATGCATTTCTTGTGGAATAACAGTATTACTTTATAACTGACAGTAGTATATATTGGCTATCAGCATTTTTTTATTGAAAATTTCTGTTTTTACTTTAAAAGACTTTCAATTCCAGTTTTTCTTTATTATAGCCCTGTGATGCTTTTTCAGTAGTTACGGTCAGTAGATGACCCTCCTCCATCATGCATTATGAACCCTGTAGATGCTGGCATTTATAATGTAATTTTCTAAAGGAATGCCCATTAAATCAAGCATTGTTGCGAATTGGCAGTGCTCTCCCTCTCAGCCAGTACACAAGATCCTGGACACAAAAGACAATGATAAAATCTATAAAATATCTTCTCATTTCTGGCAGGTGAATGCGGATGCCAACAGGCTGAGCCATGCTGGATCACGGCCTTCCCTGTCCCACGGCGGCCCACAGTATCCTCAGATAGCCATGAACAGCTGCAAGTACAATGGGGGCATAGTCAGACCACTCAGCAGTCTGGGGGCGTCCCGGAGGAACCTAGCAGAGCTGGACTCTGAGACACAGCCTTTGCAGACCCTGCACTCTTCCGGCCTGGAGGTGGTGGTCTCCAAAGGGAACGGGGAAGACCCTAGTAAGCAGTCCAGCGAGAACCTTGTGAGGCAAAGACCATGCAGCGCTCCGCATAAGAAGAACAAGGACATTGGCTATAAGCTCGGGCACCGGAGGGTGCTGTTCGAGAAACGCAAGCGCCTTAGCGACTACGCCCTGATTTTTGGAATGTTTGGGATTGTTGTCATGGTGACGGAGACTGAACTCTCCTGGGGAGTTTATACAAAGGTAAAAGTTCCTCAGACATGGATATTCTGAAGTTTTGAGTGGCCTCAAAGAGTTTTTGTACACTTAAAGGGATAGTTCACCCTGAAATGAAAATGAAGTTATGATTTACTCACCCTGGTGTTGTTCTAAAGCCATATGCCCTTCTTTCTTTTATGGACCACAAAAGGAGGATTTAAAAAAAAAAAGTCCCCCTGGCGCTCATCCATATAATGGCAATGATAGACGGAAAAGTATCACAGAATGATCCCATGCGACGTGCCGTTCTGGGGTTATACGATGTGTTTGGTACCAGATAGCACAAGATATCTGTTAAAGATCACTTCATCTGGAAAGCATCTGCTGTGTACAAACATCTGATAGACGTTTTTAAGATGTCAGTTTTACATACATTCTAAATCATAAACATCTTAAAGACACTTTCTAAACGTCTATTTGACATCTGACAGGAAACGTCCTATAGACTCTAAAAAATACGTCTTCCAGATGTAAACACGCACATCAAATAGATGTCTCTGAGATGTACGTGTGCAATCAGAGTGAAAAACAAACTGGAATTTAATGTATTGTGTAACCTTGGCCGTTGAGCTTGACGTGCGTGTGCGTGAGACTTTATTAGTACCGCACAGTTCACTCTGTCTCACCCAGAAAAAGCACACAAGTTGTGAGAAATCAAGATTAACAAAAACACGACATGAAATACAACTCCTAGAAATCCCCAAAAAGTCACCTTGTACTTTCTTCACTGAGTTGAATATCTCCGGACTGGAACTCCGTTTGTTAGATGACAGTCGGAAAGACAGTTGACAGATGTGAATGCGATAACTTCTTGTTACGACGAACACAGCGGATATATTCACCTCAGAGAAAAGGTACATGAGTTGTATTTCATGTCGTGTTTTTGTTCATTTTGATTTCCCACAACTTGTGTGCTTTTTCTGGGCAAGACAGAGTGAACTGCGGCGCTACAGAGTCTCACAAACACGCATTTTGTGCAGCCATTCAGAGAAGCCCAACGGCCATGGTCAAGAATTTCATTAAATAATACATTAAATTTCAGTTTGTTTTTCACCAAATGCTATTATATACCCCCAAAACACTTGGAATATACGGCACGCGTTACATGGGATCATTCTGTGATACTTTTGTGTCTTTTTCAAAAAGTTTGATGCTGGTCGCTATTCACTGCCATTATATGGACAATTTTTTTTTTTTTAATTTTCCTTTTGTGGTCCATAAATGAAAGAAGGGAATACAGCATTAGAACAAAATCAGGGTGAGTAAATAATGACTTCATTTTCATTTTAGGGTGAACTATCCCTTTAAGTGATTCTTAAAATGTCTGAATTTCATTGCATTAGATGAAAAATATCTAAAAAAGTGCCAAGTAACCTTTTGCAAGCAAATGATGCTAAAGATTTTCTCAGAACTAACTTTTTTTTTTCAATGACTTTTAGCCAACTGGTTCCTAAGATAGTTTGCTGGTCTAAGCTGGTTTAAGCTGGTCTCCCAGCCTGGCCAAGGTGGTTTAGATGGGTGACCAGCTGTTCTTTCCTGTCTGACTAGCAAAAAAAGTACCCAAAAAACCCCCCCAAAACCTAAAACTAGCCAACAGACCATCAAACCATCTTAACTGGCTGGTAAAAGATGGTTTCTTCAGCAGGGTAACCACAGATGTTGTTTATCACATTAACTATTATAATGTTCCACTAACGTTCAACAAATAGAAAGTGTTTTGAACAATATTTCTACTGTTTTATTATTTGAAACCAGTTCTGTTATTATTTTTAAATAAAATGGAATATAAATATTAGATGAAAAAATTAAACTTAAAAAAACTTACATGTTGCCTTGGCAACTAATTGAAATAAATAAGTTGGGGTACTAAAATTACTACAACTAAATCTGAAATAAAATAAATTAAAGATAAATAGAAATATTTAAAAAAAAAAAAAAAAAAAAAACTAATAAAAAAAATGGCAAAAGCACATTAAAACAGAAAATCTAAAAATTGTAATATAGCTAATTAAAAATATTAATAAATACTATAATACTAGATAAATAATACTAAAATAACAGTGTATGAAACCTAACAAAAATTTTTTTTATGAATTTCTTTGCTTAAAAACTGTTCAGAGTGTATTTCTTTCAAATAAATTACACTTGATGATTTGTTACTTAATTCAAAGGTCACGTTCACACTGTCAGTTTTTGGGATTGACAACCGCATTTACTTACAGGTGTGAGTCTTGAAATGTCTTGTTCACACAGCAACTTACAGTAGCGTCTGGAACACTGCCTGTATGAACGTGCAACGAGTATCAAGCCCGTATTCTCTTACTAGTAACCATAACGACAGTGACCAACATAATATTAAAGATGGCGACGTCCATAAAACTGAAAAGTATTATCACTTTTGACATGACAAGAGACTAATTGAACCATCCATCAATACTTCATTAACCAACAGCAGCATGTAAACACGCACTAGCCGGAGTCTTTAACCGTTGCACACGCGTTACGTCTGATGTCTCACGCATGACACACCATTTGAATTTGGAAAAGAAACACAAAACTGATGTGAGCCGCTCCGGTGGAGAACAGTGACTGGATCTAACACCTTAAGATGACACACAGCTCATATCTCTGTCGCTGTAAGTTACCGAAAGCGAAACCACACACAAAACACCTTAGCAGAGTGGCTCTCTCGCACTGTATGACGTGACAGACAACTAGTTGTCCAGTCCTGTTCCGTTCACACAGCGCGAATATTCCGAGAATGCGGTTGTGAGTCCTGAAAATTTACGGGTGTGAGTTCGGTTATAGAATGCGGTTGTCACTCCCATAAATAACTGTACTGTGTGTGAATGTAACCGTATTAAGGACTCAAATACAGGACTGACAACCGTATTCTGCTGCTGTTTTTTTTTTTTAGTTTGTTCCAAGTGTTCAAATAATTTTTGAGGCTGCTGTATATGTAACTGCAGGCTATTGGCAGTTTGCATGCCCTTGTTAAAAAAAAAAAAAAAAAGACTCTAAACTACAGTAACTTAATTAGCATGACTTTCCTGTTCAACCTGCTTCACCAATAAAACCATGCTGGTTAATCAGCATTTTTGTAAAGAGAATGGCTGATCCACAAGCTAGACCAGCGCTCAACAGCATAAACCTGAACCACCATTAAAATTCATGCTTGTGTAAGATGGTCTTTTTAAAGAGGGCAGTGATGTATCACAAGATATTACATGTTGACCTCTGCAAAATTAGCTTTATACAACTTATTTCATCCTTAGTACTTTGATTCATACCATGTAATTAAACGCTACAGCATATTGAAGTCTGGGATTGATCTATTTATGACCGTTTAAAAACACAAGGATACATTCATCATTGACATATGCTACTTTGTGTGCACTTGCTTAATGGATAGAGGCATCAAAGAGCATCAATCAATGAAATCTTCATAACACGTTCTTGACCGTTACATCATGTGTAATTTATCATATAAGCATTTTTTTCACTTCAAGGTATAGCTTCTATACAAAAAGGCCTGAATGAGCTAATAGGCCATACCCTTAATTATATCCTCACTTAATTATTTAAGGGACCTTGATGGGCTCAGCTATAGTAAGAGCAGGAGATCTTTACTTAGAGTTGTACTCATCAGACCTTCAAAAATGCTATTTTTGAAAGAAAGGATGATTAATGAAGCTAGGGCTGCTCGATTATGGCAACAATCATAATCACGGTTATTTTTGGTCAGTATTGAAATTGCAATTATTGGACGGGATTATATGATCAAAGTCTTATTTCTTGATACAAGTAATTTTAAATATCAGTGAAATTTCACAATTATCGATTCTTCAGCAAAAACTAATACTAGGTTAACTAATGTAAGAAAAGGGTCCTCAAAACAATTACATAATACATGTAAACAATCAGCAATACAATGAGAACAAAAAAACTAATTACAAACAAAACAGACAAATAAATACAATGAATACAAAATAAACAGTGTTTTTCAGGAAGTTGTACTAACAGTGGTATTCAGATATAAGCAATAGCCTACAACAAAAAATGTAATAATCAAATAACTCTACATATAACACTGCATTGTCTTACTGTGCAAATTAAATATAGATTAATCCTTAATAAAGTTATTTAGTCAAGATCAGTGAGTGATTTTCCTTTGTCATTTGTTGTTTGTTTATCAGTAATGACAGACAGCAGGTATATTAGGCTGCTGTCACTTTAAGAGCGAATGCACGGATCCAATATACTGTTAAACACTAGTTTTCTTTCTTAACTGTGTACGTTTACTTAAGATATAACCCACTGTTTTTATGTGAATACTCTCCAAAAAGGTATTTTGACATTTTTTTTTTAATTTTTGACATTTATACATATCCGAAGCCCATTTGCTTATCTGCATTCGACTCGTAGCGCACACAGAAAGCCGCCTGGGGAAGAGTGTCTCTTTTGCGGCACTTTTAATAACACTGTTTTACAGCAGTCACTTATTTGGCTGATTTGAATGTTAAGTTTTGGCTTTTATGGAGAAACGAAAGCGCACCTCTGTGAAGGAAAGGAAGGTGCGCTGGACGGAATGTGGCAGCGACACAATAATCATTTTACCTCGATTATCTTGTTTTCATATTCGTTGGAAGCCAAAATCAAAATTACGAAAATCAATTACGATAATCGCTTTTAAGCACAGTAGGTCACCTTGTCAATGCAAAGGACTTTGGGTTGGTTCAAAGTCTCTGTTTAGCTCATTTCCCAGCCGGACGGTTAAAATCGTTGTCTACAAGGTGTGTCATTCTCATATTGGGCTACAGTAAATCTGTTTGCTGATTCTTTTGGCCTAAGTGAATGGCTGGCCCTGGAGTTAGTTAGACAATCCCTGGAGTGGAGCTTTCTTTTTTTTTTAACCTTCCCCTAAAGCATAGTTCAGTGCCTTAGCCAGCACATCATGTTCCAGTGTATCAACAGAGTCAGACAGGTTTAATGAGCTCCAATTGCAATGATCTCATAATGAGGATTGTCATCCAGAGAGAATGAACAAAAGCTAAGATTGAGGGACAGAAAGAGATGATTGTTGTAAGTTCATCTTCTAGTCATGATTGTGTGTGAAAAAAGTTTATACTAAACTTATAGATGTGCTTTGTGCGGTAAAATCAGCGTTGGTTACATCTTTTGGAATTAGTTATGAACACATGCTATATTTCCCTGCTGAAAAAACCAACAAGCTTGTCTAGTTGGCCCTGTAGCTCCTTGATTGATCAACTTAAAGGGATAGTTCACCCAAAAATGAAAATTTTGTCATTACTTACTCACCCTCAAATGGTTCCAGGTAACCAGGCAGCTGATGGCACCCATTGACTTTCATATAGGAAAAAAAATACTATGGAAGTCAATGGGTGCCATCAATGGTCTGGTTACCGACATTCTTTAAAATATCTTCATTTGTGTTCAGCAGAAGAAAGAAACTCATACAGGTTTGGAACAACTTGAGGGGGTGAGTAAATGATGACAGAATTTTCATTTTTGGGTGAACTATCCCTTTAAAAGTGGCTTCAAAATCCTTTCAAAATCTGTCTATAACCAGACCAGGTTGGAAGACCAGGTTTAAAGGGTTAGTTCACCCAAAAATGAAAATTATGTCATTAATTACTCACCCTCATGTCGTTCCACACCCCTAAGACCTTCGTTCATCTTCGGAACACAAATTAAGATATTTTTGATGAAATCCGATGGCTCAGTGAGGCCTCTATTAAGAGCAAAGCCACTGAACCTCTCAAGGTCCATAAAGGTACTAAAAACATATTTAAAACAGTTCATGTGAGTTCAGTGGTTCAACCTTAATATTATAAAGTGACGAGAATTTTTTGTGCACCAAAAAAATAAAAAAAATAATGACTTTTCAACAATATCTAGTGATGGCCGATTTCAAAACACTGCTTCGGAGCTTTACAAATCGAATCAGTGGTTTGGAGCGCCAATGTCACGTGATTTCAGCAGTTTAGCCGTTTGATAGGAGATCCGAATCACTAATTCAAAACAAAAGAATCGTAAAGCTCAGAAGCAGTGTTTTGAAATCGCCCATCACGAGATATTGTTGAAAAGTTTTTTGGCGCACAAAAAGTATTCTCGCCGCTTTATAATATTAACCACTGAACTCACATGAACTGTTAAATATATTTTTAGTACCTTTATGGACCTTGAGAGGTTCAGTGACATTGCTGGCAATAGAGGCCTCACTGAGCCATTGGATTTCATCAAAAATATCTTAATTTGTGTTCCAAAGATGAACAAAGGTCTTACGGGTGTAGAACGACATGAAGGTGAGTAATAAATTACATTATTTTCATTTTTGGGTGAACTAACCCTTTAAGATGTTTTTTCAACCAGTTTGATATACAGCATATACACTACCGTTCAAAAGTTTGGGGTCAGTAAGATTTTTTTTTTCTGAAAGGAAATAATACTTTTATTAAGCAAGGATACATTAAATTGATCAAAAGTGGCAGTACAGACATTTATAATGTTACAAAAGATTTAAAATAAATGGTGCTTTTGAACTTTCTATTCATCAAAGAATCCTGAAAAAAGTGTAACACGGTTTACACAAAGATATTTATCAGCGCAACTGTTTTCAACATTGATAATAAGAGATGTTTCTTGAGCAGCAAATCAGAATGATTTCTGAAGGATCATGTGACACTGAAGACTGGAGTAATGATGCTGGAATAAATTAAATTTTAAAATATATTAAAATAGAAAGCAGTTATTTTAAATTATTTTATTTTAAATATTATTTCACAATATTACTTTTTTACTGTATTTTTGATAAAATAAATACAGTCTTAATGAACATAAAAAACCCTGTATAAAAATATTTAAAAATATTACAGACCCAAACTTTTGAACAGTAGTATATATAGTATATATGTTTTATTGTTTCTTTTCAGATTTTAGCATATATATATATATATATATATATATGCTAAAATCTGGAAAAAAAAAAAAAAAAAAACATCTTAAACCAGCCTGCATTCTAAGATGGTCTTCCCTGGTCTGTTCCCTGGTTATATATACAGGTATATATTAAAATTTTCAGTCATGATGTGAATTTAAGGGCTGAACCTGGAATGCTAATTTGCCATTTTGGTTCCCTCGGGAATTTTTTAGACTAGCGGTTTTTGATTTATGAGTAAAAGTACTTTAAAAGCACAAGTTGTATACATTAACTACAACTTTGACAAGGATGTGAGTTTACATGCTTGACAAATCAGCAAAACTGTTGTAGTCTTTATGTGACAACTTGTTAGCAAATTAGCAACATAAAAAAAAAAAAACTGTTTAACATTTACTTTTAAAGTGAAACTGTGTAATTTCGGTTAGAACAAGAAGTAATATTAACCACAGACCTTAATGTGCTCTTCAATTAAGTAGCGGTATTCTAAAAATTAAATTCTCAAAGGAATCTAATGCTAATTCTTCCTGGTTTTTAGGACTAAAAACTAAACAGCTCTTTACAGTTAGCTTTCATGCATCAGAAATAAAAAATAATGAATCCTACACAGTTGAAACTCCACTAACTGCTGTATGTTGCATTTAGCATGTTTAAGACTCGTGCTCACATACTGTAGCTGTCAAGAAATGGTGTTTGTCTATCCCTCATAAATACATTTGCTCTTGTGGAAGACTCTTATCCAAAGCGACAGTGCATTAAAGGCATACGTTTTCTCAGTATGCATGTTCCCTGGGAATCAAACTCTCATGACTGGCATTTCTAGCACAAAAAAAAGGGAAAAAAAAAAAAGAGGTCAGCTGCATTGAACATAAAAAATTTAAACTAATGTTGTTGTTATTTTTTTACTGTCTCTGCAGGAATCCTCATATTCATTTGCACTGAAATGCCTTATTAGCCTCTCCACTGTAATCCTACTCTGTCTGATCATTATGTACCACGCACGAGAGATTCAGGTAAGTAGCCGACTCAGCCTTGGAAGCCATAAACTAGAGAAGAGACTGAGACAGGAGCGTAAAAGATTACAGAGGAAACACTTATGCCAATTCCTAATGACTTACAGTAGCAGCAGAATGAAAACTTGCCCTGGCTTTTGTAATTCCTGATATCTGCATTCAGTGTCTGTGCCATTTTACCTATCCATTAAAAGGTCTTTATGTAGAAGACACTGATTTTGATTAATGATGGTATTACAAGTGGGCTTATGGCTAATAGGAGATGTAATTTAATACAGGCCTGTCAATCAGTTGGTTTGTGAGCATTATTTAATGACTTGGAACATCAGATGATGGTCAAATTACAGAATGGATGAACAATTACAAACCTTTATTCCTGATTGCAGACTGTGTACATTACAATCACTGAAACAAAAGAGAAGAAAAATCCATATTATAGTCTAGGGGTGTAACAATATATCACAATACAAAAATGCAACAATATGTATCGTGGATTGTGTCGTGAGAAAAAAAATTTAGTTTACAGAGTTTTAGTGTCAGTACTACATTGAACTACTATATATAATGTTGAATATAATGTATAATAATGCAATGGGGGAATATTTGTGGGTCCTGATAATGCCAAATGTCTTGTGTTACCAGTAAAAAGAAGCCTACATTATTTTAAATATATCTAGTCAATGACAGAGTGCAAGCATATTCGTATTTTTCTGTATTTTCAGCTTCAGAATCATGAATATTATTATATCAACATTGTCCTGTGCATTGGGTTACCAGCACCAAGTCCAAGCCTATTCATTTCCACCCCCAATGTAATACCAAATTTAGCATTTTAATCAACAGTTAATGTTTTTGTAACATTTTACCATACAGTATGTCTTGAAGTATCGCAATAATATTGTATCGTGAGTTCAGTATCGTGATATGTATCGAATCGTGACATGAGGGTATCGTTACATCCCTATTATAGTCATAATACTAAAACCACAAAGAATGTTTTTATATTATTTATATATTATCATATTAGACTATAATAGTAAGTAAAGTTAATTTAAATAAAGGTTTGTTAGACACAAACAGTACAGATTACTAAATTGTTGGTAACACTTTATTTTAGGCTCTTTTAACTAGTTGCTTATTAGCATGCATATTACTAGAATTTTGGCTGTTTATTAGTAATTATTAAGCACATATTAATGCCTTATTCTGCATGACCTTATTCTACATTCTTAATCCTACCCAATATCTAAACTTAACAACTAACTTACTAACTATTAATAAGCAGCAAATTAGGAGTTTATTGAGGGAAAAGTCGTAGTTAATAGTGAATACATGTTCCCTATTCTAAAGTGTTACCAAATTGTTTTAAGTAAGTTCAACAAATTCTTGGACAATAAGTAAATTTAACTAAAAAAGGTTAATTAGAACAATTGTTAGGTTTTACAATGCTGTTCAGAGAATTTGTTAATTCCTTAAAAATTTTTCTTTGTCTAACATCTAGCTCTTTATGGTGGACAATGGAGCAGATGACTGGCGGATAGCCATGACGTACGAGCGTATCTTCTTCATCGTTTTGGAGCTGCTGGTGTGTGCCATCCACCCTATTCCAGGTCAGTACGTCTTCACCTGGACCGCCCGCCTGGCCTTCACCTACACCCCGTCTGTGGCGGATGCAGACGTGGACATCATCCTCTCCATCCCCATGTTCCTGCGGCTGTATCTGATTGGCCGGGTCATGCTCCTGCACAGTAAGCTCTTTACGGACGCCTCGTCACGCAGTATCGGAGCCCTCAATAAGATCAACTTTAACACACGCTTTGTCATGAAGACTTTGATGACTATCTGCCCAGGCACGGTCCTGCTGGTTTTCAGCATATCATCATGGATCATTGCTGCCTGGACAGTGCATGTCTGTGAGAGGTGAGATAAACCTTTGATTTCTTAAGAAACACTGTTTGTACCTGGAGTATTGAAGAAATATTCCACCCGAAAATGAACTCAGCCCTTAAGTTGTTCCAAACCTATATAATTTTCTTTCGTCAACCGAAACACAAAATGTGAATTTCTGGGGGAAAAAAAATCCTGGCTGCTCTTTTCTCTTTTCCATATAATGTAAGTGAATGGGGACTGGGGCTGTCAAGCATTAAAATAACAAAACAAGCACAATGAAAGTTCATAAAAGTCCATTTGACTCATGCACTATTTACCATGTCTTTTGAAGTCATACAATAATTTATGTGATGAACAGGTTGAAATTGTAACCTGGAGCCAATGATGCTGACATGCTGTTTTTGTTGTCTGTATGGCTTTTGTAGTCCTTTTCATAGTTTACTAGAAGTCTTTAAAGGGACCTATTATGCCCCTTTTCACAAGATGTAATATAAGTCTCTGGTGTCCCCAAAATGTGTCTGTAAAGTTTCAGCTCAAAATACCCCACAGATCATTTATTATAGCTTGTCAATTCTGACCCTAGTTGGGTGTGAGCAAAAACACGCTGTTTTTGTGTGTGTCCCTTTAAATGCAAATGAGCTGCTGCTTCCGGCTTTCTAGAAGAGGGCGGAGCTTTAACAGCTCGCGCTTCGGTTGCTCAACAACAACAAAGCTGGAGAATCTCACGCAGCCAAAATGATGATTGATAGTAAAGGTGTCCAGCCTTACATTGTTCAAACCGGAGTCGGACACTGATGGAGAGACTCAGGAAGAAGTTACAACTTTTAGAATCCAACTGGACGTTTCTGAATGGTTAGTGGATAAATGTATGTAGTTGCTGTGGAGTTGATTCAACTCATCGACTAGCATGTGCCGTCATGTTAATCTTTTGTGCAAAACCTGTATGGACGCCCACTATGAATAGTGTACCTGTTTGCCAAACAGAGCCATACACACCAGGCTAACGTTTATGATTGCTATCAAATGCTGTGAATGGTCTATTATTTTTTCCAAAATATTGCTCTGACAGAAATACTCTTTTTTTTTTTTTTTTTAGCAATCGAGCTTGCCAGGGTCAACTTGCAGTTACAACTGGTACACTGTTTTCGCTTGCAAAAACAAAATGCAAGGGGAGCAAAATCTGGGTGGCTCGTTTTTTCACATGCTTGCAGAGAATGGCTTGTTACTGGGTTGTACTTTTCCACATTTTCTGAGTTGGTAGGTACACCGGGGACCCAATTATAGCACTTAAACACGGAAAAAAACTGATTTTCATGATATGTCACCTTTAAATTTCAGTCTGTTCCTCACTCAAAGCTATCATATGGCTTCAGAAGTATTGGAATATGACACATAAGTCATATGGACTACTTTTATGTTTTTGTTGTTGTTGTTGTTTTGTCATTTTAAAGCTTGGCAGACCAAGTCCCCATTCATTTTCATTATATGGTAAAGAGTGGCCAGGATATGCTTTCACACAAGAAAGTCAGTCATGGGTTTGAAATAACATGAGGGTGAGTAAATAACGACCACATTTTTATTTTTGAGTGAATGATTCCTTTAACAATTTATGTATTTTTTCCCCCATCAAATGCTGTTGGTCAAGAGCCTATGTTGTTGTCTTTATAAAATGTGATGTGATGTCAGTGGCAAGCGGATGTGTGCGTGTTTCATTGTTCACGGTTTTGTTCTATGTTTCTCCCACATGGCTGCTGCTGGATAGGGGTCCAAAGTGAGTCTGTGATCTGCAAGGAAAAACTTGGCTCTTAGCTTCTGCTCATCTCTCTTGATGAGCTATACTGCTGGCGTCCTGGAAATCCCAAATTCTTTTCTTTTCCAAATTCAGATTCATTTGTTTTCTCCTATAAATGGTCGGGCATCTTATAGCCTCTGTTAAAGAGGGGTCTTAGTGTTAGGTAATTACGCTTTTGAGTCATTCTTTGGATTTTGGGATTTTCACGCAGCTGACACCATGTGTCAACATGGTAGTCATCATGTTCATGGCAGCCTGTTCTTTTCCTAAAGCGCTGTCAGATATTTGACCTTTTCTGGTGCTCTAAAGTGCTATTCTTACCAAGATACCATCTTGACCTAGACCTTGGGGGAGAGTAAAGATCCAGTATGTTGTCATGACCCATAAACATAGAGAGAGCAGCACAGCTATGCTAATCAGGTCATCCTGAGCCCTTTAGCCAGGTTCTGCGCCCACTTCTTGCCCATTAGACTATATGTGCTACATCATCCACCTGCTATTTCTTCACTGCACTGCACCACAACAATAGTCCATAGTGTATATATGGGTTTTCTTCAACTATGGGCACTTTTCACTTATAGAATATAGACACACTATTCACACTCTTTGTTCACTAACAATGTCTAACAGCTGACATAAATGCATCACAGGAGAATTGCTATTTTTCCTTTTTTTCACCATTTTCTCAGCATCTTATTATTTAATAGCATTCTGTGGATATATTTTGTACAATTACAGTTTCAAAAAAAAAAAAATTTCCGCATATAATTACAGTATGGTTGTGTTGACAATTAAAAATATTAAATTTTAAAATATTGATTTGTTTGATTACTATAGATTTAACAATGTTTTTTTTCATATTGTATGACTGAAAATAATAATTTCAGTAATCCAACTAATTAATTAATTTAGCTATTTTGCCTGAACTGTACAAGAATCTCTCCTTTAAGTATCTTTTTCACACTTTCACTTCTTACACTTTTTTCCACTCAGTATTACAGCATGGTTGTGTTGTTAGTGATATTTTTTTTTGTTTTGTTTTACATGGTAATTTAGTACACCAAAGTAAAACTTTATCAGTTGGTCATGATGCAAATGATGCCACAACTGAGAACTGGCTTTTTTTTTTTTTTTTAACATAAGTTAAAAGTATCAGAATATTAAAATGTAAGAATATTGTTTTGTTTTATTATTATATATTTTAAGGGTGCAATGTGTCAAATTTGGGAGGATCTATCTATTGACAGAAATGCAAGATAATAAATATATATAACTATGTTTTCAGTGGTACATAAAGACCTTACATAATGAACCGTTATGTTTTTGTTACCTTAGAATGAGCCATTTCTATCACACACACAGCGGGTCCCCCCTCCATGTCAAGACGCCATTAAGCGCCGGCATGTTTCTACAGCAGCCCTAAACGGACAAACACTCTACAGATCGCGTTTCGTCACTATATTGTTGTTCTTCTAAATCGTTCGTGATTTAGAGGCAGCTTGCATCGTCACTACGTTGAATACGCACGAAGTAGTAGTAGTAGTAGTAGTAGTCGTCTGGTTTATTAGAAGCAGAGACCATTCTTTGTTAGAAGTAAGAAGAAACCTCATTGCTTCACACAAGCTACTCTTAGCTCTCAGACAACGACCGTAGCTTCTCTGAAAGGGAGGGGTGCGAGGGGTGTGCGCCGTTAGTTGCAGTTCACAACCTCACCGCTAGATGCCGCTAAAATGTACACACTGCACCATTAAAATATACTAACTTTATGATGGTTGTGCCTATTTTATGGCTGAAAATCTTGATCTGGAACAGGGATAAAAAAACAAACAAACAAAAAAAAATGAAAGTGAAGTCAAAAGTCTCCCCATTTACAAAAATAAAAGTGCCCATAGTTGTGAAACACCCATATCTCCAATGAAGTTGATTTTTTTCTTACCTCATTGACATTTTTCTTGTTTTGAGAATAAATCTAACAAAATGTGTGTGGTTTATATTTAAAACAAAAACAAAAAAAATATATATATATATATATATAGCCTATATATATATCATGATACAGGTCTCATTATACCGTTTTGCTTCTCAGACAAATTTATCTTGTTTTAAGCATGCCTCGTTACTGGAAAGCAAGACAAAAATACAGATTTAGAAAATTATTTTTTGCAGTGTGGTTGGGAAAAAGTGCTGAGGACACCAACTAAGCTAATGTGCTAGTCAGGTGTCATGCTAGCTTGTTATTTTTCTGTATTGTCGTGTTCTGTGTAAGAGTTACAGTGGATGAATCTGTCGGAGGAATGAAGAGGTGCTTTATCAGCACCTTTGGAACCCTTCGAGACTCTGTATTTCCCTTCGCTTCGCCCCTAAATGGCCACAGTTACTTCCTCACTTTAAATCATTTGTCGGCAGGCTAGTCGACAGGCCTCATTTAATAGCACTCAAGCTAATGAGTCCTTAGTTAAATTCATGGCCATAGAAGCTGGACGCTCACTGATTGATTCATTTGAACATAAATGTAGTTACCCTGTAGTCAGCACATGGACATATTGTTCATGCTGTTGAAACATGGATTTGAGGGCAAGTGTAGCCCTCGTTTTGAAACTTTAACATCATCGTCATCATCATTTTTTAATTATTTTTCCGTTATATTTGTTTAAGGGTGTTTGGGGCGAGTGTTTCTTGAACTGAGTGGACTGTTTTGTTATGAATGTTTTTATCTGAAAGAATCAACATGGTATTCTGTTCCCTTAACAGACATTTACCATGGTAACTAACCACAGTATCACCAAAAATACCATAGTTACTGAAATTTTTGTTTCTGCTGTACAAACACTATAAGAAGCTTTTAGAACATTTCTGTTTACTTTTGATGATAATGGCAGCAAATATCAAATTACCACAGTTTTATTCTAGTAGCAGTAGTAACTGACGGGAATTGTGGCTACCTTGGTAAAATTCTGTAAGGGTTGAATCTATGTTTAAGATTCTTTGATATGTACAAATGAACCTCTCGAACAAGTGTTCTCTGATTTGAGATAATGCTAAAGTGCCTTTGTTGAAATCAACTGCCTGAATGCTCTTGTGTGCTCCATACTGTCAGAGCAGTGCATTATCTGAGTTCATGGCAGCTTTGGATTTGGTTACACTGCCAGCATGTTTTTCCATATACCTTCTTTATGCTTGTGTAATGGACTATGACTTCCACAATAGTTTTACACAGACGCATTCTCCACACAAGACCGAGCTAGAACACTGGGGGAAGAAGAGCAAGCCATCTAATGGGGCCTGGCTGCCCTCTTGTTCATACGAGCAGAATATGGACATCACTCCTTTGAAATTATGTACACAAAGGCACCTTGATTTATATTTGGGCTGTCCGCCTTTTATCCAGTGCGGTCAGGCCTGAATATTGATATGTGCTGCTGCATTCAATACTTATTGATATTGCACTTTAGGTCCTTTTTAAGATTACCCTTCAAATGTAATTGGGCTTCTCAAAGACCCCTAATGTAAAGTGTACCTGGCCGCTGATTCGGACAGGTCATACTTTATATTTGAGCCGTGCAACAGTGTCCATGTGCAGTGCTGTTCAAATTTCAGGGGAATATTTGTATATATACCTTTTGTGACTGTATCATTTAGTACAGGACAAATCAATGGAAATCTATGAAAATATAATTGCAGCAGCACATCATATTAAGTAAGGGTCAGAAAACCTGGAATGAGCTATGAGAATCTTTTTCTTTTCTTTGGTTCATTTTGTTTGTCATCAAATGTGAATCTACTATTGTTTTTTAATAATTTATTTTAGTGTGTTTTAATAATTTAACTAATGAATTAACTTAGATTTTAACGTGAACTGAGGTACAAAAATCACTTCAAGTAATTTTTTCGGTTCATTTTGTTCGTCAACATAAATGTAGGTACTATTATATTTATTAATTTAACTTATATTTATATTTACTATTTAACTTATTTAAATATTTACTTAAATTATTTAAATATTATAATTAATAATTAATTTTGATTTTAAATTGGACTGAGGTACAAGAATCACTTCAAGTCATTTTTTTTTTTTTCAAGTAATTTTGTTTTCAACATAAAAGTAGGCAGTAGTATATTTATTAATTTATATTAATTTAGTTACATGTATTTAAATTAATTAAATAATATGAATAATGAATTAATTTATATGTTAACCTGAACTGAGGTACAATAGTTATTCCTTTAAGTATTTTTTTCCGGTTTATTTTGTTTGTTAACATATAGTGTATATGATATAGTATATTAAAATATATATTATAATATAATTCATTTAATTATTTCAATTTTATATATATATATATATATATATATATATATGGGTCATTGACAATTAAGGTTTTTAAAAGTGTAAAAAAAAAAACATAATGGAGACATAACTAATTTTGAAGTTTTATTAAGTGTTAACAATGAGATTATGTGGTTTTTATAATCAATTAACACTGCTTTTGGACAAAATTTGTCACCAAAAAAGTCATTCGGTTTTACAGATTGACACTTTTGGTTATACGGAATGACGATATTTTCAAACAATGCTGACAGGCTGATATCTAGCTTGCTAGCTAGTTGGCAAAAGGACAATCAAACATTTTAGATTTAGTACAAGTTTTTAAAATATTACAACATTTTCCATGTTTTATAGCAGTTGTACCGAATGACCTGATGTTTCGGGACATGCGTATGAGCAAGTGAAAACATGAATTTTTCAAATAGTTAAGAGAGAGTTAGTTACTTTGCTTCATGACCATGTGGTCCTGTGCAGGTGTCTGAATGATGTCACATCCTGTCACATGATACTGACCGCATGACTTGATTCAAAATGGTCCCTTTATATTGGTTACTCCGAATGACATCAATGAAATTCATTTTTCCGGACATTCTTTCTCATAACAAAGCAACGACTTCTACACATAATTTTAATATCATTTTGCACTATGTTAATATATGATGTTATAAAATCATACCAGAATAAAAAATATATACATTTATTACATTTTAAGATATTTTAATCACAAATGAAATGGCTGTATTGGCCTTTGGACAGTTAAACCGACTTACCTTTTGACACTTCAAAATCTTTAAAATACCTTTATATGTAGTAAAATATAATTAAAACCTTTTGGATTCAATAAAAGAGATCTAGTTGTACTACCTTACATACTTTGGATGTCATATCTTTGTTTATTATTATTATTATTATTAAGGCCTTTGGACAAAAAAAATGACCCGTCACGTCATTGACCCATATATATATATATATATATATATATAAAATTGATTTAAATTATTTAAATAATCTACATAAATAGTAGCTAGTATTATATTTAATCATTTGTATAAATTGAAATTTATTTAAAATTTCTACATTTTTAATTCACTTTTTTATATACATATATATATATATATATATATATATAAACTTGTTCTGGGGTCACCTTTAACTTTTTCTCTTTTGAGATTTATTCTATGAGGTATTGATTAGTCACTCTATCAAATTAATCCCAGCTTCTTTTCTTGTCATTTTATCTCATCAGATACCATGATAAAGTGGAAGTCACCAGTAACTTCTTGGGAGCCATGTGGTTGATTTCCATAACCTTCCTGTCTATTGGTTATGGTGACATGGTGCCTAACACGTACTGTGGGAAGGGAGTGTGTCTCCTTACTGGAATCATGGTGTGTCTCTCTTTTACCCTACTAATTATGTACAAATCTTACATTAAATTCTATTTTTGAGACATTTATGTCCTTGTGAGTTTATCTGCATATATTTTACAGTTATTAGTGTTCAGTCAGCCATAACATAATCAGGCCATAAAGCCATTTTGTGGAGAAACTGTTAAAAAAAAATGCATGTCAAGTCTTGCATGAAATTCTGTTTTTGAGACATTTACATCCTTGTGAGTTTATCTGCATATTTTTTACAGTAATTAATATCCACTCAGCCATAACATCGTCAAGCTGTGAAGCCATTTTATAGACGAACTGCATATACAAAAAGCTTTCTGAACTATCTCTCTATGATTTTTGTTGTGGTCTGTGTGTTTTTTCAGGGCGCTGGCTGCACTGCCCTAGTGGTGGCTGTCGTAGCCAGGAAGCTAGAGCTCACCAAGGCTGAAAAGCATGTCCATAACTTTATGATGGACACTCAACTCTGCAAAAGAGTGAGCATGTTTTAATATACAGAATTATCTGACATAACACTGTAGCTAAGTGAAAAACAAGCAAGTATAAAATAAGTGTTAAATGGAGCAGTCAAACTTGCTGCAAAAAGCACTTAATGCCAAATGTTGACGCTGCATAAGCTGTGGAAACTAGCCAACATTCACTTGATGATATAATTTTCTTGACAAAATCTGGCAAGCATGTCTCACCCATATCTCTAATTCACCAGAACCTTGCTGTGTCTACAATTAGTAGCACTTAAAGCTGTATTTCAGGAGTATTAAAAATTCAAAATTTTTATTGTTGTAGTAAGTTCCCAAACATACTGCAGCTGTACGTCTTTCTGTCTAGCTGTACTGATGTTTTAAAATGAATATTTTATACTAGTTTCTTATTTGCTGACAGGTGAAAAACACGGCTGCTAATGTACTCAGGGAAACATGGCTAATCTACAAACACACAAAGCTTGTGAAGAAGATTGACCATGCCAAGGTCCGGAAACATCAGCGCAAGTTTCTGCAGGCCATTCACCAGTACGTAAATTCACAACATTTAATCTTTATATTGCTACGTGTGCTGTCCACCTTTGTATTTTATTAGATGAAATATAAATCTAAAATTTATGGTTATTTAAAAACTGGATTTAGTTCAATCTCACTCGTTACAATTTAGGGAATCCACTCACATAAAAAGTTTTATATGGAGTTTTGGAAACTGAATTGAACCTTTTAGGCTGAATAGACTGAACCTCATATTTCCTTCCTAATTTATTGTAATTATTTACAGCATTTTTTGTACCCAAAGCCGAATACCTTGTTTGGAAAGGAAATGATGCACACTACAGAGCCCCTAAAGAGAATATGAGATGGGAGGAAAAAATCACTTTCCAGTATTACAGTCATACAGCCATACAGTATTTGTCAATGACGCTTAGGATCTGTTGCGCATTAAATCCTCTGACATGGTCCTGTCAGTTATCTCTTCTGTACTATAATGTAACCGACTACCTCAGCAAGCCTAACCATGTCCCTTTAGGGGCTCCGTAGAATGCGTTATTCATTTTCCGTGCCTTTCCGAATTCAGAATTAGGCTTCGGGCTAAGTTTTACCTGTCAGATCATGGGCTGAAGTCTTGAGAATGGCATAGACTAGGCTTTCCACAGTACTTCAGTACCAAGATGATGTTGAAAATTAAAGAAGTTAGGATTAGGGTTAGTATATTGGACAATCGGCATAATTTCGTGCATAAATGACCAAATGCAGCTTTAAAAAAAAATTAAACCAAAAATGAAAATTCTGTCATTAATTACTCACGCTCATGTCGTTCCACACCTGTAATCCGAGAGGTTTCTGATCCCCAAGAGAAAGCAATGTAATTACCACATTCAAGGTCCATAAAAGTAGTAAAAACATCGTTAAAGAGTCCACGTGACTACAGTGGTTCAACCTTAATGTTATGAAGCAACGAGAATACTTTTTGTGCGCAAAAACAAAACAAAAATAAAACCAAAGTCGTTATTTTTGTTTTGTTTTTTGCACACAAAAAGTATTCTCGTTGCTTCATAACATTAAGGTTGAACCACTGTAGTCACGTGGACTATTTAACGATGTCTTTAGTACCTTTCTGGAACTTGAAAATGGTGGTTAAATTGCTGTCTATGTCAGACAGCTCTCGGATTTAATCAAAAATACCTTAATTTGTGTTCGAAGATGAACGAAGGTCTTATGGGTGTGGACCGACATGAGGGTGAGTAATTAATGACAGAAATTTCATTTTTGGGTGAACTAACCCTTTAAGTGAATGTAAAAAGGCAAAAAAAATAATAATAATTTGTCTCACATTATCGGACTAGTGCATTGGAACTTGCAGTGTAAATGCAGCCTGCCTCTGTCTATTATAATGTTATTAATCAAACAATAATATTGGCAAGAAAAAAACAAAACCCACTCACTGCTATTAATTATTTCTTTGTTCTTTATTACTGACAGTTTACTGGAATAATTACTTGGAAAAACTTGAAGCAATAATGTTTACTTCCAGTAATTGAGATATACTTGAAGGCTACTTGCCATTGCTTTAATTTATTTGTTTATATTTATATTAATATTTAACTTCTTATATAAAAGAGTGTGTTCAATAGAATATTAGCTTTTGGTGTGAAACTGGTATAGAGCATAATGAAATATCACTGTAGACAGTAACCTGGAAACATGCCTGAGAAGATCCCTGTCACTAATTTCGCTCTCAGCTCACCCAGAATATGTGCTGGACAGAATAGTGTTTACCTTCGGCTAATGCAAAAGCAATGAAGCATTTTTCACTATTGATGGAAATAGCATGAAAAATTGAAGTGAGACAAAAAAATTTTGCTAAATGGTCTGGCGATGCAAATCAAATGACATATTATTTAGTCTTTTGGTGTGGTGTGCAACTTGAGGTTTTTAAAAAATGTATTCTGTGTTCCATTTGTTTTGCCTTAAATCACTGCAGAGCTCAGAAGTAAGTCATGTCTTCTCTCTTTCCTTTCCATTGGAACCCCTTTTCATTTTTACAAGTCTTATTCAGCAATATCAACCAACATGACGAACATTGAAAACATTTGAAGCTGGGCATCATTTTTATTTAGACTTGATATCCATTAACGACATTTAGACAAATGAGATTTGAATAGTTTACCCAACCTGTTAAGGTACTTGGAGGGAAAGGTTCTTCGCATCTTCTCAGCTTCAAATTTATCAGATGCCACAATGTCCGAAATTCATTCATCTAGCCTGTACCAGATTTCCACAGAACACTGCACTTTGATCCTTTTAGTCGTACCACCATGTACAATCTGCTAGTCTGGTGGTCTGCAGTGTTTTCTTGCAAACACAAATCTATTGCAAATCATTTTTATCGAGATGCGTTTAGAGAAATACCAAATGTGAATGTTAAGAGACTGCATGAGATGTTTAGAGACAAGCTTCAGCATTTGGTACTCGTTTCCTTTCACTTGGTTGGTTCACTTTTAAAAGTGGCAGTTCGCCCAAAAAATGATAATTCTGTCATCATTTATTCACCCTCATGTTGTTCCAAATGTGTATGTCATACTGATGTCTGATGTCTGATTTGTGAATGAATTATGAATGATTCAGAATAAATTGAATTGAATGATCTGGTTGCAGTCCTTATGCATCGTCTTCACACAAAAAAAGAGTGACCGATGCATTATACATTTATCCGTTTGTGTTCCACAAAGGAAAGAAAGTCATACAGGTTTGGAACGACATAAGGATGATTAAATGATGAACAGAATTTTAATTTTTGGCTGAACTAATCCTTTAAGTGCAGTAACATTTTCTGGCCGTGTTATAGGTTCTCTGATGTGAATCGCCAGTCCTGCCTGTTTGGCCCACGGTCAAAGTAAAAGCGCAACTGCTGAGCACAACAATTCATTTATAATGTATTTGGCCTTCACTTTTACGAGACCACATAAAGATTCCCTTGCCTAATGCATACAATCATAAAATTCTATAAATATCTGCACATGAAATGCTTCGTAAACTCAAATCGGCCCGTGTTGCTCGAACTGCGGAGAAGGTAACAATTTCATCTGGAGTGCAGGGAACTATGGAGGTCTGGGTACAGAAAAAAAACAGACCAATTTTGGCCCTCCCAAAATTGAGAGTTCATCTTTAAAACAGTACAAGCACATGTGAAAAAGTACAAAGTGTCCACCTTTGAGTTTCCATAAAGCTTGCACACTTGAGTTTTTCACACTTGTTTTTTATTTTTCATTGGGAGGGGGAGAGTTTGAAACAAATGGATGGTTGGGATTGGTTTAGGTTGCTTTGTTAACTCTGGAGAAGACATTTACAGTAATTTTGAAGAAGCCATCATGTTATGTTTATATTCTGCATGTGAGTATCATTGACAAGAATTTTTCTCAAGACATTTTCTTAAGATCTGACAAAAAGTTCCTTGCTCTACACTTACAAAACTCTCCTCGCCATCTTCCCTGTCCCTTCTGGGTTTTGTCCATGCTTTCCTAGAGGAAAGCCCAGCTTTGTGCATTTAGAGAGTTTCTGGTGTTAGCTTTCTGAATTCATAGGCACTGAATTAGGTTAATGCTAATGCATCAGATCTGTCATTACCATGGACCACAAACCATGTGTCCTCCACATTCAGTTCATCTGTTTGCACATGTAGCACTGGCTCCATTCTGACATGATATAATGAATGTTTTCAGCTACATGAGTTTTAATGTCTGCGGTCTCAGTGTTGACTTATAAGGTGGTGTTCGAGGTGTTTTCACACATTTTGCACCGTTCTTGTTACAGTAGAGCTGTTTAGTCTTGACGTCAAGTTGTAGGCCTGCCTACCAGCTGCCAAAAAACGATAATGTGTTAAATAGCAATTTATAGATTATGGTTTATGATTTACAATAAAAAGTCTGGTTAACATGACCTTACTTGAATTTCAGGTTTGACGATATAAATTACACACAGCCAAGTTACTTGTGATATTATATAGTATATATACAGTATATATATATACTGTATATATACTGTATATATACATACACACACACACACACAGTGCTCAGTGTAAATGAGTACACCCCCTTTGTAAAGTAACATTTTAAACAATATCTCAATGAACAAAAACAATTTCCAAAATGTTGACAAGACCTAAGTTTTATATAACATCTGTTTAACTTATAACATGAAAGTAAGGTTAATAATATAACTTAGAGAACAAAATTTTCAGTTTTACTCAAATTAGGGTGATGCAAAAATGAGTACATCCCACTGAAAGTCTCTGGAGCAAAGCTAAATTTTAGACTACAAATGTCTAATTTAACAAGAATTCAACCACATATGAGTCTAATTATTCATTACACAGGTGTCCAGCAGACAGTTGACTATAAAAGGGTGTTAAAACCCCTTCCCATTTCATGCTGTCAGCAATGGCACCACATGGAAGAGAAATATCACAAGAAAATCATTTCTTTACACCAGAAAGGTGAAGGCTACAAGAATATCAGCAAAGCTTTATTTATCAGTCAGAATACTGTAGCAAAAGTGGTACAAAAATTTAAAAAAGATGGAACTGCAACCATCTCACAGAGACGTCCAGGTCGTCCACGGAAGTTAACACTTCGACAGGAGCGTCTTCTGATGAGAAGGGTTGAAGAAAATCGGCATGCAAGTTCACTGCAGTTATCTAAAGAAGTAGAAAGCCAAACTGGGGTGACTATTTCCCGTGACACAATACGGCGTACACTGCAGAGGAATGGCATGCATGGGTGGCGTCCACGAAAGAAGCCTCTCCTAAAGCCCAAGCACAAAAAAGCCCGCCTAGAGTTTGCCAGGGCCCATGCTAAAAAGATGAAGATTACTGGGACTCTATACTCTTGAGTGATGAGACCAAGATAAATGTTTTTGGAACTGATGGCTTCCACTCCTCCATGACGACATCACGGAGCTGGTGGATGTTAGAGACCTTGCGCTCCTCCACCTTCTGTTTGAGGATGCCCCACAGATGCTCAATAGGGTTTAGGTACCCTCAGCTTCTTTAGCAAGGCAGTGGTTGTCTTGGAGGTGTGTTTGGGGTCGTTATCATGTTGGAATACTGCCCTGCGGCCCAGTCTCCAAAGGGAGGGGATCATGCTCTGCTTCAGTATGTCACAGTACATGTTGGCATTCATGGTTCCCTCAATGAACTGTAGCTCTCCAGTGCCGGCAGCACTCATGCAGCCCCAGACCATGACACTCCCACCACCATGCTTGACTGTAGGCAAGACACACTTGTCTTTGTACTCCTCACCTGGTTGCCGCCACACACGCTTGACACCATCTGAACCAAATAAGTTTATCTTGGTCTCATCAGACCACAGGACATGGTTCCAGTAATCCATGTCCTTAGTCTGCTTGTCTTCAGCAAACTGTTTGCGGGCTCTCTTGTGCATCATCTTTAGAAGAGGCTTCCTTCTGGGACGACAGCCATGCAGACCAATTTGATGCAGTGTGCAGCGTATGGTCTGAGCACTGACAGGCTGACCCCCCACCCCTTCAACCTCTGCAGCAATGCTGGCAGCACTCATACGTCTATTTCCTAAACACAACCTCTGGATATGACGCTGAGCACATGCACTCAATTTCTTTGGTCGACCATGGTGAAGCCTGTTCTGAGTGGAACCTGTCCTGTTAAACCGCTGTATGGTCTTGGCCACCGTGCTGCAGCTCAGTTTCAGGGTCTTGGCAATCTTCTTATAGCCTACGCCATCTTTATGTAGAGCAACAATTCTTTTTTTCAGATCCTCAGAGAGTTCTTTGCCATGAGGTGCCATGTTGAACTTCCAGTGACCAGTATGAGAGAGTGAGAGCGATAACACCAAATTTAACACACCTGCTCCCCATTCACACCTGAGACCTTGTAACACTAACGAGTCACATGACACCGGGGAGAGAAAATGGCTAATTGGGCCCAATTTGGAGATTTTTACTTAGGGGTGTACTCACTTTTGTGGCCAGCGGTTTAGACGTTAATGGCTGTGTGTTGAGTTATTTTGAGGGGACAGCAAATTTACACTGTTATACAAGCTGTACACTCACTACTTTACATTGTAGCAAAGTGTCATTTCTTCAGTGTTGTCACATGAAAAGATATAATAAAACATTTACAAAAATGTGAGGGGTGTACTCACTTCTGTGAGATACTGTGTATGTATATATATATATATATATATATATATACATACATACACACACATATATATATATATGTATTTATGTATAATTTAGTTACTTATTGCTAAGGGCTTGATTCAGGACTACAGCGGTTGTTTTGTCAAAAATGTATTTATATGTGTGTGTGTGTGTGTGTGTGTGTGTGTATATATATATATATATATATATATATAATATGAAAATTTAGTTTCAGTCTCAAATCTCTTGTTGACGCTTTTAAAAGAACAATTGACTTTAAAGCAACTTAATGGTTTTAGAACATTATAAATGTATTTCATGCTTTAATTACTTCATAACTGTCTAACTGCATTTCATTACTGTCCATTACACTTTTGCTGAAAGTTTCTATCTGCATCAGATCAAGATCTAAAAAGTTTAGCAGCACAGTTTCTTGACCTTGAGGTAGTACTATAGAATCCATATCCATATGCTTATGGAGTTTTGGATGATGCCTCAATCTTTCTTTTCAATCCTTTCTTTTTCATTTTACTTCCTGTGGCTGAATAAGTTTGCATGTGTGACTGGACAAAACTGGAATGTAAATGTTTGCATGTGGGCATATCATGTAAAGGGAAAACATTCATAATGCGACACTTTAGACCTTCTAGATTTCAGCCTAATTATCAAACTCTGTTTCTTCCTCTCTTCCCTGCTAATTTTCCTGCTCTTTTCATTGACACCCCATCATAACCTCCTGCACTTTCTTTTGCACTCCTTCCTCTATAATCTCCTGCCTCCCTTGTATATCTGTGTGTCTTCTTTCCTTGCGGCCCATCTTGTTTTCTTTGTCTGTCCACCTGCTCCCTGGCTTCTTTTTTCCCAGACTGCGAAGTGTGAAGATGGAGCAAAGGAAGCTGAATGACCAAGCAAACACGCTGGTGGACTTAGCAAAGGTGTGTACTGCATTGCCTGTTCACCTTAGTAGATTTATAGTGACGGCATGTTAGTTGTTTGGCTTAGTCATGTACTGTAAGTGGGTCAATGACGTGACGGGTCATTTTTTTGTCCAAAGGTCTTAATAATAATAATAAACAAAGATATGACATCCAAAGTATGTAAGGTAGTACAACTAGATCTCTTTTATTGAATCCAAAAGGTTTTAATTATATTTTGCTACATATAAAGGTATTTTAAAGATTTTGAAGTGTCAAAAGGTCATTCGGTTTAACCATCCAAAGGCCAATACAGCCATTTCATTAGTGATTAAAATATCTTAAAATGTAATAAATGTATATATTTTTTATTCTGGCATGATTTTATAAAATCATATATCAACATAGTGCAAAATGGTATTAAAATTATGTGTAGAAGTCGTTGCTTTGTCATGAGAAAGAATGTCCAGAAAAATTAATTTCATTACTACTATGTGCAGGTTTTTTTTCCATGCCAGTGGACACAGGATATTTGTATGTGTGAGTCTATTTAATCATGTATTTTTATGTGTACTTATTGTGACTATAACTTCCTCAGACACAGAATGTGATGTACGACCTGGTCTCAGAGCTGCAGGAGCGCAGCGAGGAGCTGGAAAAGCGGATCGGTCACCTAGAGGCAAAACTGGACTCCATAAACAGCAGTCTGCAGGCTCTGCCTGGCCTGCTCTCACAAGCCATACAGCAGCAACAGCAACACCTGCTGGACGGGCTGACCCAGCGCGGATTCACCTTCACGAGACCCTCCTCGCAGACCTCCGAACGCTCCTGGGCGTCATCCGTGCACCGACGGAGATCACCTTCTACCGCACCACACACGTCCTCCGATAGCGGCTAGCACGCTCTCACACACTCCAAACCATACTCTAAACCTACACACACACTCCTCTCCTACACACCTCTGTCATCAACTAACACTGCTAAATAAACTTTTAGTACTAAAACGTTAACAAGAATGACAACTTCAACACACTGGAATAAAATGTAATGAATTAACACATCATGGTAGAGATATGGTTTATGTTTAGCCATTGTATGGCTGTTTAAAGTTAGCTTTTTTGTAAAGCCCTTGTATAGTATGGACTGGATTCAGACTGCAGGGGGTGGAATGGATTTATATAGAGAGATATAGTTTGAAACAGAGCATTAAATGGAACTAATCCCATGAAAATAAAGAGGACTGAGAAGGAAGGAAAAATGTGAGGGAGAGGAAGTCACCAGAGAGGCTTCCTGTCCGTGGCAGTGTTTGAAGATGTAGGCTACGTTCAGATTAGCATACTAGCATACTACTTACTGTTGCTGCAGTATTTATTTATATACAGTGTACAGTATGCAAATTTTCTGTGTGCATAAAATACCCTACTACATTTGCCAGAGCACACTGCCTTGATACCGTATCCCACAATGCAATGCGCTCGAATTGACCTTCCATTTTCAGCGTTATGGTTAACGGTGGTTTTAAACATCTATTTCTAGATTGAACTCCAAAATAAGACATTTTTACTCAAAATTTAATTAACCCTCAGGTGGTGTTTGGTCACTTTAGACCAACTTTTTACATTGTTTTACTTTTTTGACGGAATGGTATGAAATGGTGTGAATTTTGTGGCACTTTCTAGATTAATACATAAAATGTGGGCATGATTAGAAAAGGCGAAATGGTCTTAAAAAATTGTCACACTTGTGACTGTCGCGGTCAAAAATAAGCAGTGTTGGGGGCAACGCATTACAAGTAACGCAAGTTAAGTAATCAGATTACTTTTTTCAAGTAACTAGTAAAGTAACACATTTTAAATTTACAACAAATTATCGGAGTTACTTTTTTAAATAAGTAACTCAAGTTACTTTGTTTTCTATTTATTGACTGACACCTCTCCTGTCCACGTGTTGAAAGAAATCGGATGTAAGTGCAGAGGTGTTGTGTGTGCTGTGTAACCATGATGGTTATTTTAGACTACAGTAGTTCTAGACTAAAGGCTTGTTTGTTTGAACTGCGCCCTCTACTGTACAGGCGTGAATTTGCATTTCCTTCAGCCTGAGGCTTATTCATTTCACTTTGGTTGTGAAAGGGCCTTAACATTTGCCAAAAATAGAACTTTTTTGTTGTTATAAAAACAAACAAACAAACAGCCCAGCCCAGATGAGAAAAAGTAATGTAACGCATACTCTCCATAAAAAGTAACTCAATTAGTTACTTTTTTAGGGAGTAATGCAATATTGTAATACATTACTTTTAAAAGTAACTTTCCCCAGCACTGAAAATAAGTGCTGTATGATAATTAATTGGAAAAGTATGAAAATTGTGTAAATACAGAGCAGTTTTTTTAGGGGCAATCAGTAGTAGTCTTTGATTTTCCAATGTTTTGGAAATCAATGTTTTCCAATGATTTACCTAGTAGTACCATTAAACATTAAAGAATTAATATCATTAAAACAAAATATAGTACATTAATTTCATTTTAAAAAATTATGCTTATGGTCTGATTTGACTGCTGAAGATTACAAGTGTGAAGCCGAAGTGAGAAATACCTGATGGTTAAAAGTGCAATATAAATGTATTGCAAAATGATAACTGGATGCTACTCCCTGAATTAATATGCAATGCGTTAAGGTCATATGAAAACAACTACACATTTGTGGAATAATGCAAATTCAGTGGAATAATACAGTATATACTGCACAGTATTCAGTAAGTACTAAGCTGGTATTCTACTCCGTTGACTCATAGAAGCTCATAGAATAGTTGTTGAATTGTCGAGCTTATGGGAGGTGAGGAAGGGCCTTTGGAAGACCGGTGATCAGATGTAACCAAATATTAGTGAATACCAAAAACAAGCAAGAAAGATTAAATATTACTGTCATATGTATATTTTGCAGACTAAACAATTTTAGCCAGTCCAATTCAAAGGACAAATGTTTCCATGACACTCACCGAACACTTTATATTATGCTCACCACATTCAAGTGCTCTCTTTATAGCAATAAACAATACACTGCTATATGGATTCAGAGCACTTTTTCCAGCAACAGATGTGATAGACTCTTGTGTTTTACAGGAGCCACATAATATATGGCCAGTCAACATTAAACAAGATTCAGGCTGAGCTTCCAAGGGTCCTTCCTGCTCTTTTAGCTCAAGCAATCTTCAAGACAGCCTGGGGATGTGATGTGATGGGAAGAAAATACTGTACACCCAACCCCCTTGCATGTTTCAATGCAAATGATGATGGAGATGGAGGATGGTTTTCTCTTAATTTTTCCTTTCTTTTCCTTTCTCATTTTTTACAGAGATTCTTTTTTTATTATTTACCTAGATTTTTATAGCTTGTAGAGGATATACAAAATGTTTCCGCAGAGTGGCAGCATAGATGAAAACATGCATTGATCAAAGACTTAAAAAATTCACCTAAACAAAATGTAGAAACGAACAACAGGAGATGAATCCCACATTTGGATATCATTACCACGTACATGAATTAACCGATTTGGTTCCCAGTTCTAGGTTTAGAACGAAAATGTCAAGATGTGATTGTCATTACGGGTTTGAAAAACAGCAAACTGCCTTTACTGTGTGTCTTTGGCCTTGTTGACCAAGCTGTAGCGGATTTACTTAATGCTGGGCTCCAACATAAAGAAATAAATGAACAAATCCACTAAAGAGTCACATTGCATTTGTATCAACTTTGTCTTTGTTGGACATGTTGTCTTTACATTAACTACTTTTTTTCTGTGGATTCTTCACTGGTTTGAATCCACTAACCCTTTGGTCCATTTTAGGACAACAGCGTAAGCAGTAGTAATGACGCAGGATGTGGGACACAACCTAGAAATAGCCATTCCTACTACTCCCGTGTAACCATAAACAACTTTTGTGCTGAAGAAAATGGACAGCATTTTTAGGTCACTGAACAAGGTACTTTAAAGCCTGTAACTCAAGTGTTTTTTTCTCTCATTCTTAATCCATCGATCTATTCCTAACTCTGACTTGGCACAAAATTATGTTTGACTACAGTCAAAGACTATAGATATAGAAAGACTGTTCACTCCTATTAGTTATAATGAATAGGAGAAACTGCAACGCGCAATATGGCGGAATACGTCCCGCTCTCTAAGTAAAAGAGCCAATCGCTGATTGATAAAGTCATTGCGTCACTGCAGCTGCCGTTAGAGGCTCCGGTTCCCATAGAAACCTGAGACTCGCAATTAGGATTGCACATGCGCATTGGCTCGTCTAGCCTGAAAAAAAAGCTTTTTTAATGCTATATTAGCATAAGAAACAACATTTATGGGACTGTTCGTGTCTGATTATGTTGCTGATTTGAAATATGTAATTTAATTGTGAGTTCGCCAAGCAGTTTTTGAGATTTCAGGATTCCCCCATTCAAATAGATAGGACATATTGCACATATGGCCGCCAAGTGAACAGACTTTGCTTGAAAGGGACTTTGCTACAGTTCTTGTCCAACCCTCTTGTAATATTTTTTTTTTGTTTTGTTTTGCTTTGTTTTGTTTTTGTTTTTTTTTTGTTTTTTTATGTTTTTTCTTTTTCATTTTTTTAAAATTACACTGATTGGTCGTTCGCACCAAGACAGCCTGTATCGTTACTTCCTAAATACAGCGATTCTGCGGTATTAACCAACAAAATACATTATCTCTTACATATGCAGTTGTGAAAGTTGATATATTCAGTCAGTACAAATGAGTGGTTGCTGTGATCTGGACTAACCTGTCTCATCTCGCCCTCATTGATATTCTTTCTTGTATTATGTCTTGTTTTAGTAATTGACTTCAGCGCTGCAAAGCGCTTCAGTGACACACGGCATGCATAAACATGTGATCAAAATACAGTTAAATGCAAATGAATAGCTACTCAGAATGAAGATCACTTTCCCAAATGGCTGTACAATCATAAAGGCTGTGCCCTAGTGGCATATTACTTTGAGTAGACTACATTTAAAAATTAACTGCAAAATGCTGAAAAATAGGTTTACTTTCCTCAGGAATCACTGCCTTTTGATACGATATATGCATCAAAAAAAAAATTGCTCAGGCAGGCAAAAATTTGGCAATTTCTTTCTCCCTGCCTCTTTTTCCTCTCATTCACATTAACTCTTTTTTCCCCCCTCTCTCAACAACACCACTGGGGTAAAATGAGCCACAAGGTAAGATGACTACTTGTTTATAGGCGGCCAAACACCGTATTAAAAAGCATGTGACAGCATTTTCATGTAGAGGAAATCATTTTATCTGTGAGGTTTCACATGGTGAGTGTGGTTATTATGTCCAAAAATGGATTTCTTCCCTTTCCACATGAACTTTAGTGATGTCTGAAGTATGTATGATTTGGAGAAAACTATAAGGAAATTTGTTTACAGTTGAGTTAAACCTTTTTAAAGAGATTCAAGCTGATAAGTGAGATAATATAGGGAATGTTGTTTGTGGTTCATCCTACTCCATCTGTTCACACTTTCTGTAAAAACTTGCATGAAACTTTCACAGCCACAAAACTGTTTTACACTAAAATTCTTCTGTCACAAAGTTGTTTTACCCCAAGTGCTCTGGTGTGGGGAAATGCCATGTACATTAATAATTGAAAAAAAGCACTTTCTCTGTTTTCCCCAAGCGCGTCTCTAACTCAACACTCCTCCCAGGTCCAGCTTCACTCAGTGAGTAGCCTATTTATTAATATTTAAGGACCAAAACAAATAAACCTGGCACATTTTTCATGCTCTCAGTGCAGCCAAGGGCACAGAAATAATGTGAATTAATGGATTTATCAATTATTTATACATGCATACATATATATAGGCCTATATATATATATAGAACGTAGTGGAGTGGTTGTAAGTTTGCTTTTTGTTCATAAAGGGTAAAACAAGCACTTTTTGGTCATGTTGCTTTCATGCTCATCATACTCTCTCGATGAGTCTCAAGTTACAACAATAAAAGAGGCTATCAGGATCCCTTAATCTTATTTCAAATAATTTTAACAGTTATATGAGAACAAAGAATCTGGTGCATGAATGTTAGGCTATTATATTCTTGCCTAGTTTTTATTCTTTTACAGATGTGAAAGTAAGTGCGAGTTAAAGTGAAATGATGTCATTCTGACATTCAACTAAATAAGTATGAAAAAAAGGCCTAAACTAAGAGATCCACATGTTCTTTTGTCCACAGATGTCCATGCCATGGTGGAATTTTTTCTTCTTTTTTTCACCACAGTGCTATCTATTTGGATCAAATTTACATCACAGGTCTGGCCAAATATAACCATTGTTTTGATTTCGTAAACAAATGTAGTAAATTCCTTGTAAATAACATTGTTTGCAGTTGTTAGTTTATTTTTAAATATACATTTGTATATGTACAGCACTATTTCGACATGTAGCCTAACAAAAATGGGCAACAGATTATTATTTATTTCATAGGTTGTTTCACAAGCCTATTTAGAACACTTGCGCCATATTGACTTCTCACCTCGTTTTATTCTCATGCCATTCTTTGATTCTGTGCAAGAGGGCGCTATTTAACTTCTCTATGCAAATGTTGCTCTTTAAAAACGTACTGGAAAACTAAACTATACACTCGTAACCTGCTTACTTCTCAACACCAAACCCACACTCAAACATCACCAACACTTAGATCTTTATTAGTTACCTAATTATTTACATTATGACTAGGAAATTAATAGAATGACGTCGAACCGGATGGAAATAAACAGCTTTAGTTAGTTAATGCGCAGCAGGTGTCAATTTGAGGTACACTTTGATATTTTAAGTTTATATTTTTAACTTTTGAACTGTTGATAATATCACTCCAGTTTCTGTAATGTGTTCACAATTAATTCATAAATCCATCCCTAATACTTATTGATGTTTTTTTCTTGATGATGTTTTTGCCTTTCCCACAACAAATGATATCACTGAAGGTGATGTCATTAAGGAACTAGCATACAAACAGCTATAAAAATAAAGAAATGCCTGAAATATTTCTTTAAAAAAAAAAAAAAAAAAAAAAAAAATTCACGTTAGCGTTTAACACGTAGGAAAATGACAACACCTGCTCGAATCAAAGTAGCGGAATTATCTACAAATCTTTGTTCACCTAATTGCGACAATGTAAAACTAAGCTAATTTAGATCAAAAGTAAAAACTGATTTTTTTTTATCCACTATAATATGAGAGGGCCATGCCAAAATATTTAATGACATGAATGACCCGCCCCCCCTGCGGCCTTTGTCCAATGGGATTTAACCTGATCTGGCCGTCTGTCACGTTCCAAGATTAGATCGAGTAAACTTCTCAAGGAAGTTTATTTTCACAGCCGTTCATGCATTTCCACCCACATCTTTTTCAGGGGGGTCAGGACTGGTGAATCCAAACAATCAGACGTCTGATACAGAGAGACAAATAAAGATGTGCTTCACTGCATGCAGGCGCAGGTGGACCAGAAAGATTTAACCGACAGAGAGAGCGCGCGCGAGAGAGGAGAACTCTCAACACCTTTACTTTCGACTGCTGAATTTTTTTTTATGTTGTAGACGTCAACAGCAGCCGAAAACTGAATTTGAAGACGAAGAATAATAATCTTGGATAATAATAATATCTTCATTTCGTCAGAAGACAGATTCAAAAAAGGTAAACAATGATTTTTCTCTGTTTATTTTAGATTTTTATATATTTTAAATATACATAAAAATTATATTTATCGTTTATATTTCAAAATATGATTATACATATTTTTTTAGCTATTTATGAAAGTGTTTTGTGGAGACTAATGCGTTAAGCTTCTTGTAAAAGTAATAAAATTGTTGTCTCAATTGTAGTGTTATAAACATGCAGCAGTTTTACGACTAGAAGCAATAACAGATTTTGTGATCTTTGCTCCTGCTTTTCGTGTGTCGAGTTCATACATCATTATCTGCTTCAAAAATACTATGGTGCTATTACGTTTGAACATTATATTATGGTAATACCATGCTTTTTTTGGGACATATTCCATGTTTCTTTTTGTTTTTGACCCATTATACCATGGTGTTTTTACTTATATACCATAGTATCATCATGCTTCAGTAATACCAAGTTTTTTGGCCATGTAATGTGGTAGTATTTTTTGAAATACCTTGTACTACCATGTACGTACCATTGTATTACGATGTGATACCATCACTTTACCATGGTACTGCTACACTAGTTTCTATGTAAGAACACGCAGTAAAGATAAAAATGAGTGAATCTTCTATAAATCAACTTTTTTACCCTCTCACCTGTTGTTGGTCATTCAAAAGATTCATTAATTAATCATTAAATCAAACCTGTGGCGAGATGGTAAATAAGAAAGGATTCTCTTGAGGACACCTGATCCTTACAACTGTATCTGCCTACGTAGGCACCCCCTCTCCAGAGCGGCCTAGACAGTGAAGCTCTTGTGTTTTTCTATCCAAACCTCTCTTTTTTTTTTTTTTTTACCTCAGGCCTTTATTACCCTGGTAACCATGCGCAGACAGAGTGCAGCCTTGACTTTTTGCTATAACAAAGGAGAGAAGTTGGGGGAGGCTGGGTAGTAGGTCAACACATAGTAACCAGTCAAATGAAATGGCTTATCTAGGCCTTTGCCAAGGTCTGAAAGTGTAGTATGCATTCTTCTTTTGTTGTGGTTTTGCACGCTACAGTATATACTGAGACAGAAGACTTTTAAATAAAACAGTAATCAGTGCATGCTTTCTATTTTTCCCTGATTAAATATTATAAAATCATGACATTGCAATTTAAACCAAAAGGCGTAATAAATTTACAAAACACTTTCAAGGACTTTCATATCACATCTACAAATAAAACAAAAGATGTAGCAAGAACTTTTCAGAAATTTGCAATTTATTGTGTAATATTAAAACTTCTGAGTATTTGTGTAAGTATTTTTTCGAATGCAAAATATCTCACAGTGGATTGTGCCATTTATCTATGGTAACATGAAAGTACAATTAACATTCGTCTGTAATCAACATATAACCTCGTAAAATTACAAATGACATATTTTAAGTTTTTGTTTTCGAGTCCTGTTTTGACTAGTTTTGCCCTGTTTGTGACCTCATCCCTAGAGCATGTGATCTAAAATTAAACAAGTGGCATATTTGCCAGGAATTGAAATCTATGCATTTGAAAGTCAGTGCTGGACAATGGTTGAGATTGAGTTTAACTCCCACGGTCGGGCCTGTAAACAGTGGCTTTGTGTGGACAGACTCTGATCCCTGGTGCCGATGTCTCCACGCTACTCTCTGTTGTTACCTCACACTGATAAACAGCACAGTTATTTTAGCACAGTGATTACACGGCTTGTGGTTTTGGGTAACGTCATTTTGGCCTGTCCATTAATTGATGTCACTGCTGACGTGCTGACCTAAGACATTTAAAGGGACAGTTCACCTATAAATGATCATTCTGTCATTATTTACTCATACTCGTTTTGTTTCCTGTATGCTGTTATTTGTCATTTTCTTCCAGAGTACACAAAAGGATTACTGTCCATAGTGACCATGTCTGTCAACCTTAAAAAAAAAAAATAAAAAATATATATATATATATATATATATATATTGTATTTATGATTATTTATATATGACATTCCATGGCAGCTCCTATATATACACTTCCATTCAAAAGTTTGGGGTCATTTTTTTTTTTTTTTTTTTTTTAAGAAATTCATACTTTTATTTAGCAATTGATGAATTTCAATTCTTGAAATCTTATTTCAGTTGATTAATTTGATAATGTTACAAAAAATTATGTCAAAAAAATTATTCTTTTGAAATTTCTTTTAATCAAAGAGTCCTGACAAAAATGTATCACCGTTTCCACAAAAAATATCAGGCAGCACAACTGTTTTCAACAATTTTAATAATTAGAAATGTTTCTCGAGCATCAGATCAGCATATTAGAATGATTTCTGAAGGATCATGTGACACTGAAGACTGGAGTAATGAGGTTGAAAATTCAGCTTCATCATCACAGCAATAAATGACATTTTAAAATACATTGAAATAAAACTGTGAAAAATATTTCACAGTATTAGCCTATGGTTTTTACTGTATTATTGGTCAAATAAATGCAGCCTTGGTGAGCATAAAAAAACATTTTAAAAATATTACCAACCCCAAACTTTAATGTATGTGTGTGTCTGTAATTTCATATAATTTATAAAATAATAATACAAATAAATATAATTTAAGAATTTAAAAAAAAAAAAAATATATATATATATATATATATATATATTTAATTTTCTTAGGAGTTGCCATGGACTCTTTTCAGTTAATAATTACTTAAAGGATTAGTTCACTTTCAAATGAAAATTAGCCCAAGCTTTACTCACCCTCAAGCCATCCTAGGTGTATATGACTTTCTTCTTTCTGATGAAAACAATCGGAGATAAATAGTAATAAATATCCTGATGCATCCGAGCTTTATAATGGCAGTGAGCGGGATCAATGAGTATGAGCTGAAGAAAGTGCTTCCATCCACATCCATCATAAACGTTCCCCACATGGCTCCGGGGGGTTAATAAAGTCCTTCTGAAGCAAAGCGATGCATTTGTGTAAGAAAAAAATCCATATTTAACAAGTTATGAAGTAAAATATCTAGCTTCCACCAGACCGCCTTGTGTCTTCTACTTATGATGAAAGTGTAAAACTCTTGCAGTTCAAAAAGCTTACGCTGCGTCCTACGCCTTCCCTATTCAACTTACAGAAAAAGTGTAACTGAAATGTTAATGATGGATGGATGTGGATGGAGACACTTTCTTCAGCTCATACATGTGACCATTGTTCACTGCCATTATAAAGCTTGGATGCATCAGGATATTCATTAATATATCTCCGATTGTGTTCATCAGAAAGAAGAAAGTCATATACACCTAGGATGGCTTGAGGGTGAGTAAAGCTTGGGCTAATTTTCATTTGAAAGTGAACTAATCCTTTAAATTTTAATCTGTTCCTTACACAAAGCTGTTGTATGTCTTAGTCTGGAATATAGTGCATTGTTTGAATTGGCTATGTTTATGGTATTTTTTGTCTTCTTAAAAGATATTTAAAAAATTAGCTTGTCTCAAACAGTAAATAAAGAACCTAATTTGATGCTATTCATGTTTACACATTCAATTGCTTCTTTTAGCAGGTCACTGGACATCATTGAGAGATGTTTGAGAAACAACCCTACGATAGTCCCCCGATGTACACTCCCCCTTCCAATGGCTTCGGACCTCCGGGGAGCTTCCAAGAACCACGGAGTGAATTTGATCCGTACCCTCCACCTCCAGGATCCTACTATATTGGCGAGGAGGTACCACAGCATTTCTACAAGTGGTTCTCCCCTCCGGGAATTGTGAAGATTATGATAGGGACAGTTATAATCCTCTGTCTAGGAATCTTCGCCTGCGTGGCCTCGACTCTGGTTTGGGACATGCAGTACGGATTAGGTTATGGATCAGGATATTCAAGCTATCCTGGATATGGAAGTGGGTACGGAGTTGGCAGCGGCTATGGATACGGAAGCTACGGATACGGGGGAGGTGGATATGGTTACGGAGGCTACTACAATTCTTACCCGACCCCTTACTCGGCAAAGACCAGCATGATCGCCGTCGCTGCCATAAACTTCATCATCGCTTTGGGATTCTTTGCAGCCAGCTTCTCCAAAACAAACACGTTCCGCAGCAGGAAGTTCTTCCTGGCGGTGCTTATTGTCAGTTCCATAATGGCAGTGATACAGGGCATTATAAACATTGTGTACATTGTAGGAGTGAACCCTATGGCCCAAAGCTCCACCAGCTCATACTACAACCCCATGATTATGATGTGTCAGAACCTCTACGGCAGCAGTGTGACAGGAATGGGGGCTGGCTTTCCTGTCTATAACCAGTACTTGTACCACTACTGCTACGTGGACCCTCAGGAGGTACCATTTTAAAGTTACCTGGATGTTTGGAAATGTCTTTATTTAATTTGTGTTTTCTTTATAGTCTACAATCAAAGGATTACAACAGACCATAATTTCAGCTTGCCCCTTAGTGTGTAAAATCTGAAAGGAAGTGCATTTACACCTACAGTTGAAGCCTGATCTAACCCTTACATTTTATTTTGAAGTGTAATCTGTAGTACACAGGAAAAAATGTTTTTTCAAAGTTTCAGTCTTTAAATATTAAAGACTGAAAAATACTTAAATATTCAAATATTCACTTAAAATATTCACGTTTAATTCAGTTTTACTTGCCGATTCTTTGTAATTAATTGTGAAATTTACTTGCAATTTGTGAAAATTGCTTCTACATTTTTTTCCTCAGTGTATTTAGGTTGATTTAGTGATGTTGAATAGTATTTTTAGCTTAAAGGGTTAGTTCACCCAAAAATTCTGGCATCATTTACTCACCCTCATGCCGTTCCAAGCACATAAGACTTTTGTTCATCTTCAAAACACATAAGAAGATATTTTTAATGAAACCTGCCAGATTTGAAAGTGAATGTAAACAAAACTATGACAATTCAAAAAGTTCATAGAGACATTCTAAAATAAATCCATATGAATCGAGCGCTTTAATCCAAGTCTTCTGAAGAGACACGATTACTTTATATGATGAAAAGTTAAAGGGTTAGTTCAACCAAAAATTAAAATTGTGTCATTAATTACTCACCCTCATGTCGTTCCACACCCGTAAGACCTTCGTTCATCTTCGGAACACAAATTAAGATATTTTTGATAAAATCCGATGGCTCAGTGAGGCCTCCATTGACAGCAAGTTAATTAACATTTTCAGATGCCCAGAAAGCTACTAAAAACGTGTTTAAATCAGTTCATGTGACTACAGTGGTTCAACTTTAATGTTATGAAGCAACGAGAATACTTTTTGTGTGCCAAAAAAACAAAATAACGACTTTATTCAACAATAACTAGTGAAGGGTGATTTCAAAACATGAAGCTTTGAAGCTTTACGAATCTTTTGTTTCGAATCAGTGCCAAAGTCACGCCCCCCAGTGGTGAACCATTGAAATTTCGAAACACTTATGACATAACGAAGCCTCCTTTACTGAAATCATGTGACTTTGGCAGTTTGATACATGCTCAGAATCACTGATTCGACACAAAAGATTCGTAAAGCTTCGAAGCTTCATGAAACAGTGTTTTGAAATCACCCATCACTAGATATTGTTGAATAAAGTCGTTTTGTTTTTTTTGGCACACAAAAAGTATTCTCGTCACTTCATAACAATAAGGTTGAACCACTGTAGTCACATGAACTATTTTAAATATGTCTTTAGTAGCTTTCTGGGCATTGAAAGTGTTAATTGTCTTGCTGGCGATGGAGGCCTCACTGAGCCATCGGATTTTATCAAAAATATCTTAATTTGTATTCTGAAGATGAACGAAGGTCTTACGGGTGTGGAACGACATGAGGGTGAGTAATTAATGACACAATTTTAATTTTTGGGTGAACTAACCCTTTAATTTAGGCTTTTATTCACATATAAACATTGATCAACGCACATACATAGAGCACATCAAATATGGTAAACAGAAGCTCAAACGTGCTTAATTGATTGCAAAATGAAAGTATAATGTGTTTGGAATGACATTAGTGTGAGTAATTGATGACAACTTTTTTTGTGAACTATCCTTTTAATGATACTACAAAATAGAATAGATAGAATTAATCAAATAAATAGATTTCTTTCTTAAAACAATTAATTTAGTTGTCATCACTTAAAGCACAGGTTAACATTTTTTGTTCAGTGTATTTTGAAATTATAACCATAAGGAAAATTAGTCTTTCCTCAAAACAACAAATTTGTTTGAGAACAGTTACACCTCAAATAAATAAAATGTACATTTCAATGCAAAAATTCATCCAAATGCTTAAAAAAATTATGATCTAGACTTCCATCGTGAGTGCATTACTGTAAACACATTTTCTGTTCCTTTTTAGCAAGCTAAGAAACAAAATAATTCATTGAAGAGTCAAAATAATTGATAATAATATGTAGTTGTTAATAACCCAGAACTTTCATTTCAATATAGAACTGATTATAAGAGGGAGATGATTATTAAGATAATAACTGTAGTATTCTAAATTATTTTAGCTTAGCATGATAAATAATTTCTCTATGCATTGGACTTTTCCCAGGCAGTTGCAATGGTTTGTGGGTTCATGGTTGTGGTGGCACTGGCTGTGGCAGCCTTCTTCTCCTATAGGACCAGAAGTAAAATCTGGCGCTACGGGAAGCCAAACATCTACTGGGATCGACCACTGATGGGAGGAACTGAAGGCAGAGATGTGGAGGATTGGGTGAGTTTCCTTATCACCACTTTTTTGTCTAGGCTGAGACGTGCTGCATGGAAAAAGAAACACATGGTCACTAATTAAATGGCTCACCCAGATCAAAGTGGCATGAAGTGTCTTGCCTAAGCTGATGAAAATGAAAGGCCAGTGTCAGGCTTATTGCTGGTCTCTAAAGCAAACAGCATCCAAATACTTTGCAACCCATACAATTTCAATGCGCAAGCTATAGGCTCCAGCATCCCTGTGACCATACATAGGACAAGCTGTTTAATTCTGCTAAATAGTTTGTGATAGTCAATCAAGACCTTTTGTTTAGGTAGAGTGGGAGCGGTTTGAAGGTGTTTTGAAGTCTTTAATAGTTTCAATGGCCTGTGCGACACTGGTGATAATTCAGTCACAAGGTTGAATGAATTGCTGATACGGTCTGTTTGTTAACGGCCAGCCTAGTTTCGCTGTGATTGATCATTAACCAAACTGAGAAAGTCGAGTGGCTTTTAACTTTTTGGGACTGTGAACTGTTAAACTTTTGTAATACCTAGATGGTTAGGAAGCATACTTGAATTAGTATTTCTTTTCAGTTCAATGAATAAATGAAATGTCGAAGTATACACATATTTATTATAAGTATTTTTAATGGCTGATATTGATGGAGATATTTAAAGAGTGTGGCAGTCTCAAATTAAAAATATATTTCGTTTAAACCTTGAAATGCCAAAATACATTACAAAACTTAGGAGTAGCAGGAACATATATTTACGATCTTAAAATACATTTTGGGTAAATGCAAAAAATTTTTTTTATTTTTTTTTTTTTTATATTGTTTGTATAAATATATTTAGATTTAAAACACATCTATAAAAATATTTAAAATGGATGAAAAATAATAGATAGAAAGTAGCTAAGAATTATCAAAAATAGATTTATTTATGTACATCTATTAATATTTTTTGCCATTTTTGGTATATTTTGAAAAATATTTAAAAATATATCTGAATATATATATATTATTTTTTTTGCCATGGATTTCTGAAATTAGATGAATACTTATGTACATAAGAAAATGGCTGTCAGTAAGTTCTGTAACTCATGTGAGGATTGTTATTTTCTAATGCTGATTATTTATAAAAAAAAAAAAAAAAAAAAAAAGCCAAATATATCATCCTAGCCAGTATAGTGCCATATGTTTGCATTGCATCTATGGTTTTATTTGTGTTACAGAACAGTGTGTTTCAGTGATACAGTACATTTGTGCTGTGTAAGAGAACATGAGTCATGATGTGTGTGTGTATCACACATTAACATTGCATTACTCATTGTGACTCTTAAAAAAGAGGAGCAATTCAAGCAATTGACCAAGCAATTCAAGCAATAAAGGTTATTCAAAAAACAGGCTTTTTTTTTTTTAAACTTTAATTTAATTGACATCAAATAAAGTTTGATTACTATAAGAGGCTCATCATAGCGAAGAAAAATAACAGATGAGATCTTTTTAATATCTTAAAGGGTTAGTTCACCCAAAAATGAAAATTCTGTCATTAAGTACTCACCCTCATGTCGTTCTACACCCGTAAGACCTTCATTCATCTTTGGAACACAAATTAAGATATTTTTGATGAAATCCGAGAGGTATTTGACTTGTCCATAGACAGCGATCTAAACAAAACACTTTCAAGGTCCAGAAAGGTACTAAAGACATTGTTAAAATAGTCCATGTGACTGCAGTGGTTCAACCTTAATGTTATGAAGCGACGAGAATACTTTTTGTGCGCAAGAACAAAACAAAAATAACGACTTTATTCAACAATATCTTCTCTTCTCTGTCATTCTCATACGTTGTTTACGTCCAGCGCTTCCAGGTTCTACGTCAGAACGCAGACTCATTATTGGCCGGCTCCTGCGTCAGCATCACACGCATGCGTCGTGCTGCTCACGTGTGCAGCTTTGGCCAATACTGAGCCAGCATTCGGACGTAAACACGTAAGCCTTCACTGTGCTTACTGCGGCAACTGCGTAAGGATAATGACAGGGAAGAGAAGAGATTGTTGAATAAAGTCGTTAGTGTTGTTTTGTTTTTGCGCACAAAAATTATTCTCGTCGCTTCATAAAATTAAGGTTGATCCACTGCAGTCACGTCAACTGTTTTAATGATGTCTTTAGTACCTTTCTGGACCTTGAAAGTGTTGATTATTATGCTGTCTATGGACAAGTCATATACCTCTCAGATTTCATCAAAAATATCTTAATTTGTGTTCCCAAGATGTACACAAGGTCTTACGGGTGTAGAATGACATGAGGGTGAGTAATTAATGACAGAATTTTCATTTTTGGGTGAACTAACCCTTTAAAGAGGACCTTTTATGCTTTTTTACATTTTCATCTTTCTTTAGTTTGTAATGTTGCTGTTTGAGCATGAAAAATGTCTGCAAAGTTACAAAGTCACTCCAAAGGGAGTTATTCTCTATATCAGTAAACACTGTGTCTGAACTTCCTGAAAAGCCTCCATTGTAGTCTTCATTGTTCGTCTGCGAATGTACACGTCACAATATTCCTTATTTAAATAATTTCCGCCCAAGCCATACGCAGTTTATGTTGTCTTAGTAGTGTGTTGAAACTTGTGGTTATGATGAAAATGGTAAGAGGCGTGACATTTCCAATCAGAGAACAATTTCGGGAGGAGGGGATTCATAGAGACAGGAACTAAACAGGACTGCATTTACCAAAAGCATTGTAAGCCTAAATAGACCATAGAACCATTGCCACCAATGATCTGTACGATCAACTTAGCTCACAATGCTTTTGAGAAACGCAGCCCAGAGCGTTACAGACTGACTGGGAAGAGAGGTGCTGCAACAATGTAAAATATAACATTCAAGCATGAAAACCTATTCTAGTAGAGCCCAAAAACAAAATCAAGACTTTGTGAAAGGGTGTAATGTGGTCTCTTTAATTGTTTTTTCTAGACAGATTAAATGGAGAGCAAATGGCTCCTCAGATTGTCTCCCGACTCTAGAAAAATGTGTCTCCTTTAGCATTTCAGAAGAGATCACACTGTGCTCACTGCTCAGATTTACAGAGATACCAAAGTCTGCAATAATATCTCAGTATGAATTCAAACATTTTTCATCACATTTTTCCAAAACCATCCATAATTCTAAAGCGCTTTACTCTTAATGCATGTTAAAATTGCCTCATTTGTTTCTATTTTTAGAGAGAAATGTCTGAGACAAAGTTGCTATGCTATAACTGAAAATCCTAAGCTATAAATGAGCAACTTCTAAGCAATAAATCTTTCGTCCAGTCTGCAGGTTATTTATGAACCTGTACCTGGTAGTAGAGGCTCCGTGGGGTGCGGTTTGATTTTGGATCAAGTCCATTAGAAACATAATTACTACCATCATGAGACTGGTCTGTCTCTCTCTGCCCTGGTGCTTTCAGTGAATCTATGAGATCTGACAGCGTTCCACACACTCCCTTTGAATACCTTTCTCTCCATGCCTTTCTATCTCTCCTTCACTTTTTTCTGGTGCAAAAGGAGGTCACGAGCATGAAACAACCCTCTTTTCTGTTTTCTCAAGCATTCTTTCCCTGCTTATGTAGCGTGATCACGGATCAGTGGTGGCAGTGGCTCATGCAGGGAAAGCATTGTTGGAATTCCTGGATGACTTGGGCTCTTCTACACAGTGGCTTTTCCCTTTCTCCCCAGCTGCAGGGAAACGCTCCTCCACCCTCTTTCCTGCTGCGTCCTCCCTCCGAACACACACATATAACTTCACACACAACCTCTCCAGAAAAAACAAACAATCCCTCCGACACATTGTTTTAGCAGTGTACTGCTTGGGATAGTTTTCCCTTATATCCACATGGCCAATCCTTTTTTCACCTTTGAAAAGATATTATAAATAGGAAGTTTTTTGACACTCATATATTGTACCAGAAGTCATAACTATTGGCATTGTGTGTTTGTCACAAAACTTACATACCGAGAACATCCTCTAAAATCAAACTTCAACAGGAAGAGCCAGAGCACTTTTTGCTTCTTATTCTCTACGGATTTTCCTGTACGCTAGCAGAAGGAAAATAAAGTCTAAACAATGGATCCACTCTAACGACGGACGCTTCTCTCACAGGCTGGGGAGCGGTAATGGAAGGCCGCTCAGCTCAGGGTCTTTGGAGGAGTCATCAGCTCTCATGGCACATAAATTGCCTGGAGATGATGGCGGTCTTCAGTGCGTAGAAGTTCTTCCTCCCAGACCTGAGGGGCCATCATGTGCTTGTCAGGACAGACAATACATCGTTGTCTCTTATATAAATTGACAGGGGGGTCTGCGGTCGCGTCCACTATGCAAACTGGCGCACCAGATCATCCTGTGGTCCCTGGGGAAGATGCTCTCCTTGAGAGCAATCTATATTCCAGGGACCCAGAATATAGGAGCAGACATCCTGTCGAGACAGGGGCTAAGGCCAGGGGAATGGAGACTTCACCCAGAGGTGGTGAAGCTCATATGGGACATTTATGGCCAAGCGGAAGTGGATCTGTTTGCGTCTCAGGATACGACGCACTGTCCACTTTGGTTCTCCTTCACACATCCAGCTCCACTTGGACTGGATGCCAAGACGTGGCCGAGGCTGCGCCTATATGCATTTCCCCCAGTTGTTCTGCTCCCAGGAGTTCTGGAGAAAATTCGCCGGGAAGGGATAAGTCTACTGCTAGTAGCACCTTACTGGCCGAGCCGGATATGGTTTTCGGACCTGATAGCTCTTCTCGATGGCTCACCTTGGAAGATTCCGATCAGGAGGGACCTCCTATCTCAGGCGGGGGGCATGATTCATCATCCCCGTCCAGAAATGTGGAACCTGTGGGTTTGGCCTCTGAGGGGGCCCAACTCATAGAGTCTGGTCTCTCAACTGAGGTTGTAGAGACCATTCTTCACTCCAGAGCTCCTTCCACTAGGAAACTATATGCCCTGAAGTGGAAACTTTTCACTTGGTGTCATGAACGACAGTTAGATCCAGTCTACTGCCCGATAGGTTCAGTACTAGAGTTCCTACAAAGTCGTTTTTCATCTGGGTTAACCCTATCTACACTAAAATTGTATGTCTCATCTATTTCTGCCTACCATGCCCCTGTGGATGGTACTAATGTGGGGAAGAACCCATTGATGACTCGTTTCCTTCGTGGCACCCAGAGGCTGAGGCCTGCGACACGCACTAGGGTTCCTGCTTGGGATTTGGCTATTGTTTTAGAAGGCCTATCTACAGATCCATTTGAGCCACTTAAGTCAGTCTCAGATAAGTTCCTGACACTTAAGACTGTCTTCCTTCTTGCCATTTCGTCCCTGAATAGAGTAGGAGACCTTCAGGCCTTTCAGTATCCCCAACTTGCCTTGAATTTGCACCAGGGATGGTCAAAGCTTTCCTTTACCCTAAACCTGGGTATATTCCAAAGGTTCTGACCAATGTTCCTCGGCCTATAGTGCTGCAAGCCTTCTGTCCTCCTCCATTTGTAACCCCAGACCAGGAGAAGTTGAATCTGCTGTGTCCTGCGAGCACTGGACACATACGTCCACAGAGCTGCCCTGTGGAGGAAAGCGGATCAATTGTTTGTGTGTTTTGGGCCGCATAACAGGGGTCACCCTGCGTCCAAACACACTGTAAGCAAGTGGATAGTCGAGGCTATTTCACTCGCCTACAAGGTCTCTGGTCAGCAGTGTCCTTTAGCTGTCAGAGCTCACTCGACAAGGAGTATGGCGGCCTCCAAGGCCTTAATTTCGGGGGTTTCCCTCAAAGAAATTTGAAATGCGGCCGGATGGTCCTCGCCTCTCACGTTTGTGAGGTACTATGACCTTGACCTGGACGCGGCTCCAGGGTCAGCAGTTCTACTGTCCTAGTGTGCCACAGTTTCACACAGACAGGTATTTGGGATTACGGCGTTTTGGTATATCGTTCCCAAAGCGACCTATCGGACGCAGCGCGAGTTCCCTTGAAAGGGAACGTCTCAGGTTACATATGTAACCATAGTTCCCTGAGAAAGGGAACGAGACACTGCGTCGCGTTGCCATACTCCCTGCATCCCTGTGATCGTTTTGCTTCGGCAGTCTTAGTTGAAGCCGGTCTCGCCGGATGTGGATTTATCCTTTCCTGGTCGTGACGTCACCCGCCAGTGATGTTCACTCTCGCCATTGGACTAGTTGACAGACGTGCATCAGACGCAATCACGCTAGGGGCGTTCCCAAAGCGACCTATCGGACGCAGCGTCTCATTCCCTTTCTCGGAACTATGGTTACATACGTAACCTGAGACGTTTTCTTTTTACATTATATCAATATACACAACATACTTACAGGCAGGCATAAGCTTTTACAAATAAAACTGATCTTTATTTATTTTAAGTAACTTTTACAAACAGTTTCAGAACATTTTATTTTGCATATTTACAATGCTGTTCAAAAGGTTGGGGTTAGTACAATTTTTTTTTTTTTAAAGAAATTAATACTTTTATTCAACAAAGATGCATTAAATTGATCAAAAGTGAAAGTAAAGACGTATAATGTTACAAAAGATTTCTATTTCAAATGCTGTTCTTTGAACTTTCTATTCATCAAAGAATCCTAAAAAATGCATCATGGTTTCCACAAAAATATTTAGCAGCACAACTGTTTTCAACATTTATTTTAATACGAAATTTTTCTTGAGCAGCAAATCAGCATATTTGAATGATTTCTGAAGGATCATGTGGCACTGAAGACTGGAGTCATGATGCTGAAAATTCAGCTTTGCCATCAAAAGAATAAATTACATTTTAAAATATATTAAAATACAAAACAGTTATTTTAAATTGTAAAAATATTTCACAATATTACAGTTTTTACTGGTGAGCGTCTTTCAAAAACAATCAAAAATTTTCTGACCCTGAACTTTTGAATGGCCACAGATTGTTGAGTGACAAAGCATGTGTAGCCTTATAAGATTATTACACATTTATATCTTGCGTACTTGCTTTCTCATTTGAAACTTTGGATAAGAGCATCTGCTAAATGACCATGTATGTAGAAATAATCCTGTAATCTTAAATAATCTTAATGTTGAAAAACACTGTGATCTTTTGCCTGTCATTATCTGAAAAATGTTGCTTCCTGATTTTACGCACGTCAGACTGTTTGCTCAGATATGTATCGAAGTTTGCAGACTTTGTACTAAACAGGAAGTTTGTTTCTTTTTCAGGTCAACCATGTACAGGATGGACAGAGCATGCAGGAGGCGTCCATGGTGTTTTCAGAGAAGATGGCTCCTGTTCTGGCTTCTGCCCCCAGTGTCGGCTCCATCCCTCCAAAAATTGGCAGTGTTTTTAGCTCTGATACCCACAATATTGTCAGGTGAGTAAGTAAGTGATCCGGCCCTGGCCTAGCTGGAGACTTCAATGCTGAGCTCCATGTAAACAGGCAATATTGCATGTCCCTGCTAAGGAAATGTTGGAGCTTACTTTATTGCTTAAAGTCATTTGAAATTGCATTCCAGTTTTCCATACACTACTAATCAAAAGTTTGGGGTCGGTAAGGTTTTGAAAATATGTTTTTGAAAGAAGTCTCTTGGTCACTAAGGCTTCATTTACTGTGTTAGATAAGAAATACAGTGAAAACTGTAATATTATTAGAATCTAATATAACTGTTTTCTATTTATAGTGTATTTTAAAATGTAATTTATTCCTGTGATGGCAAAGCTGAATTTTCAGCATCATTTTCAGTGTCACATGATCCTTCAGAAATCATTCTAATATTTCTTATTATTAGCAATGTTGTAAACAGTTGTAAATTTCTTTACTGTCATCTTTGATCAATTTAATGTATCCTTCCTTGCTGAATAAAAGTATTGATTTCTTAAAAAATCTTAAAGACCCCAAGCTTTGGAACGATAGTGTACAGTTACTTCTGATTCAAACTATTCTGTGGCTTGTTTTGTTTTTTTAGACTTTTTTGTGTCCTTTGCTAGATGAAGTTAGATCAGCAGAGCTATTGTGCTTTCATTAGTTTTCTGGGCCATTAGTCTGGCTAATGGTTTCGGCCATTAGTTTTATGAAGTCAGGTTAGATTACACCAGATATGATGTGTCTTGGCCTGAGATCAAACTTGCTGCATTTTTTTTAATCAGATGTTCTTTCATTATAATTTGTTTTTAAATTAAGTCTCTCCCTAGATGTCTGCCTCTGTCTTTCTCTGTGTGGCTGTGTATAAATGAATTCATGTCATTTTTTTATAGACAGTGTTGGCAAAGTCCCTGTTAAGAGTAAACAAACAGGCAATGTCTATGTAAAAGATGATTAGCTCTTCATTTCATTTATTTTAATAGTCTACACAGTTATTGGAAAACCAAACAAAACAAAAAAACATAATGATGTACAATAAAAAAGCTGTTTTGCTAAGTACTGGTTTGGCTTTACTTGTGAGGGCCAAATTTTCAAAAATGTCCTCACAAACACCAATTTATAAGGGCATTTGAAGTATTCCTCACTATTTATTATGCTTTTAAATTGAGCAAATAATATTTTGCTACAATATTGCCATCAGGTTTCTGTTAATGCTATATTTAAAAACAGGGTATAAAAGCCTAAATATGATTATCTCAAGAAAAAAAATCATTGTGATTATGAAACGTTCTCATTAATATTGTTTCTGATATGCACTCATTCAGTTTATTAATTTCCTCATAATTACACAGTCTTGAACCTGTTTTTTCAGATTGTCATACAGTATTCTGAAGAATATTTTGATTCTTTTCTCTGTTTGGATACAGTAGTAACAGTTACCCGGAGCGCTCTTTCAGCCGGCCATCTCACTCTACATCCCCATCTGGAGAAGTGAGCTCCAGCCCCTCCGACCAGACGGACACCATCCGCAAACCGTCCGCCTCCAGGGGCAAGAGATGCAGGAGGAACCCTGAGCTGGACGAGTCCCAGTACGAAACGGAGTACACGACGGGAGGAGAGACCGCCAACGATTTTGACGAGGATCTGTGGGCACGGTGAGGATTTGTTATAGGCTTAGTGTTAGTAAAACCGCAAGGACGTTTTTAGGAGAGAATAATCTCTGCACACATGTCCACATGCTAACATAATAGACTAATTTTGGGTTATAGGGTCAAAGGCTGTTGCATATGTGTGCATGTTTACATGTGTTGTTTGGTTTGCTATGATGAGACCATGGTGGACCATGAGAAGAAAAATCTCTTAGGAAACAATAAACCTAGTCGGGTCTCATTTGTTTTAATGATATATTTTACAGCATTTATTGGCCTTTGTTAGTGTTAGTTAATAAAAATGTTAATGTTCATTTTAGTTCACAGTTGATTAACTGATGTTATATCAGATACAACTTTAATCTTAAAAATGTATTGGTAAATGCTGAGATTAACATTAACTAAGATTACTAAATGTAGATGTAGAAACTATTTTCATTGTTAGTTCATGTTAACTTGTGTAGTTAACTAATGTTAATAAATAAAAACCTTTTTGTAAAGTGTTACCCAATATAAAATACTTTTCACTGCATATATTCACTGTATTATGGCTAATTCTAGCCATATTTTCTGGTACAAATTAAGAATATTAGCGAAATTTTGGCAAATGTTGATATTTCACTTTAGCAAAATTTCAGCAAATGGTGGAATTTTACAAAAGTGAAATTTCAGTGAATGGCAGTATTTCACATTAGCGAAATTTTGTCGAATGTTGATATTTCACTTTAGCAAAAATTTCTGTGAATGGTGGAATTTCACATACCAGTTTGGCAAATGGTAGAATTTTACAAAAGCTAAATTTCAGTGAATGGTAGTATTTCACATTAACGAAATTGTGGTGAATGGTGGTATTTCACATTAGCAAAATTTCTGTGAATGGTGGAATTTCACTTACCATTTTGGCAAATGGTAGTATTTTACATTAGCGAAATTTTGGCGAATGGTAGTATTTCACATTAGTCAAATTTCAGTGAATGGTAGTATTTCACATTAGCGACATTTCAGCGAATGGTAGTATTTTACTTTAGCAAAATTTCGGCGAATGGTAGTATTTTACATTAGCGAAATATCTGCGAATGGTAGTATTTTACATTAGCAAAATTTTGATGAATGGTAGTATTTTACATTAGCGAAATATCTGCGAATGGTAGTATTTTACATTAGCAAAATTTTGACGAATGGTAGTATTTCACATTAGCGAAATTTTGGCGAATGGTAGTATTTTACATTAGCGAAATTTTGGCGAATGGTAGTATTTTACATTAGCGAAATTTTGGCGAATGGTAGTATTTTACATTAGCAAAATTTCAGGAAATGGTAGTATTTCACATTAGCGAAATCTCTGCGAATGGTAGTATTTTACATTAGCAAAATTTTGGCGAATGGAAGTATTTCACATTAGCGAAATATCTGCGAATGGTAGTATTTCACATTAGCGAAATATCTGCGAATGGTAGTATTTTACATTAGTGAAATTTTGGCGAATGGTAGTATTTTACATTAGTGAAATCTCTGCGAATGGTAGTATTTTACATTAGCAAAATTTTGGCGAATGGAAGTATTTCACATTAGCGAAATATCTGCGAATGGTAGTATTTCACATTAGCAAAATATCTGCGAATGGTAGTATTTTACATTAGTGAAATTTTGGCGAATGGTAGTATTTTACATTAGTGAAATCTATGCGAATGGTAGTATTTTACATTAGCAAAATTTCGGCAAATGGTAGTATTTTACATTAGCGAAATTTCGGCAAATGGAAGTATTTCACATTAGCAAAATTTTGGCGAATGGCAGTATTTTATATTAGCAACATTTTGGCGAATGGTAGTATTTTACATTAACAAAATTTTGGCAAATGATGATAGTTCACATTAGCAAAATTCAGAAATTTTAAATGACTAGATTTTGCTGGCAGAATTTGGCTGAGCAATGGTAAATGTGTGCACCTTTACTAATGGTGTGTGTCTTCCAGTGGTGTGGCAAATAAAAGGCTGTCAGTTCAAACCCCACAACAGTTAATCCATTAAATACCATCATTGTTGCTTTGATCAAAATGCTCAACTGTAGGTCACTCCAAAGGGATTGTTGCTAAAAAAAAAAAAAATGCATTTGTTTATCCATTTCTTTGGATAAATGTTTATTAAAAAACTAAAAAATGACTATTGATCCCCTTTATCTTTTCTGCATTAAAGCTGAATATACATGCTCCATAAGTGGCAGCAAGTATCACAACATCCATGTTCCTGTGTACTTCCATGTTAACTGCCTTCTGTTTCATTCCCAATCAGTCTGTATCCAGAGATCACATCTGATTCCCAGCGACATGAGTATAAGAAAGAGTTTGACTCGGACCTCAGGTCCTATAAGGAACTGTGTGCCGAAATGGATGACATCAACGATCAGATAAACAAGCTCAGCAGAGAGCTGGACACACTTGATGAGGGAACGTCCAAGTACCAGGTGAGTGACTGAAACATTTTAAATTAAAAGTTCACCTCCCTGTTGTTCAAATACATGACTTTCTTTTTTTTTTTTTTATCTCACGTTATAGGCTGTAGCAGAGGAATATAATCGTCTGAAAGACCTGAAACGGGTGAGTCGTGATTATAAAACTAAAGAATGACTAAACCTCTGACTCACGTTCATAGTAATTGATGCTCTGCTTTTTGATGTTAATATGAGGCTCTCTTTCCCTTATTCTCTCTGCTTAGATGCCAGATTATCAAAACAAGAAGCACCAATGTCGCAAACTACGCCACAAGCTTTTCCATATTAAACGAATGGTTAAGATCTACGACCGCGGTCAGTAATGAGCTCTGTTAAACCACCACACCTGCTCTCCTTGTTCAACATTTTTGCATTTAACTAATCATGGGCAGCCATGACAAAGCCTTCAAATGACTGCGTGACCAAAGTTGCCCAAATCCTAAACTGCTGTAACATTGGCTTCACCCGGTGCTTATGATTAACCTGAGCCCGAAAGATGGTTGCCTTGGAAACGAGGACCAGGGATTCCAAAACCGGTCCTTTCAAAGTCTTTCCATTACTTGGAACATGTTCTTTCACTGGAAACGTCTGCTTTACTCAGAGTTAGTGACTACATATAGCCTGTAAAATGCCATAAAGCATTAAAATGTTGTCATTCTGTTGTTTTTGTGTGATTTGGGTGTGGTTGTGAGTTCTAACCTCAAGGTCAGCTGATTACAGCGGTGCACGTGTTTGTTGGAGAAAATGTACTTTGGACAATCCTCTCCGACTGAGTAATTTGCAGCTGCATTGACATCTATGCAGTCAGTTTCCTTGTGTATGACTGTAAGTGAGTTGTGTGTTTATTGTGTATGCCAGTAATTGTCAAGGTGTAACTGGGGGTCACTGCTTGTTTTCATGTCAGAAACTATAAGAGTCCTCATTTCCGAGGTGCCAGAACAGTTCCCAATAACAACTGAGAGATTTAAACTTGTACACCATTACAAAATATTCTCGTTTCATTTTTTGTAAAGCAACTTACTGCCTCAGTGAAAGAAGAAAATAATATTTGAAATTTTAAATCACAAAGAGAAACTGGAATTTTAAATTCAGTAGTGATTTTAAAATTGAGTTTATAAAAATAAAAACAGTGCCAGTGGTGCACCATGCAAATATGCAAATATATAAGAATTCTGTTCATGTAGTTCTAGTTGTTTATGTTGCATTTGATTCACTTGGGAATATTGTGATCTTCACACTATTTGAAACAATAATAGCTGCTTATTTCTAACTAATCAACTACCTATGCAAGATTAAATATTGAAGTTCCATTTGTTTGTTATGTTGTTATGGACATCAAATAAGATTTACCCTTTTGTACGAAAACTGTTAATGAGATTATGTTTTTTTGTTTTTCTCATGTGCATAACAGCATTTATGTTCATCTACATATTTGTTATCCTTTCTATTTTCAATAAAGTTTTGTATTTTAAGTTTATTTCTGTTTTTATAGCCAGGTTATTTATAGAGTAAAGTTTTGTTTTCATTTATTAATGCAGAACAATATGAAAATATGCAATAAAATACATAAGTAGCAAAGCAGAAATGTGAAGGTTACAGTTTAAGGTACAGTAGCAATCGTGATTTAAAAACTGTAAAATTAATTGAATATCAGTGTCACATATGTGATTATGTATGTATTTACTATTGTAAATAAAGTATATTTTTCAACTTAGGACAGTAGGGTTTCGAACTACGTCGGATACATAAGAGCAAACGTGATAAGAAATGCTAGACAACAGCGCCCTCTGCTGGACGTCTTTTAAATAACAAGGCAAGAGAAGTCACTCACTGAGGCGCTAGTTCGGTGATGTTACGAAAATAAACGAAGAGTGCTTCGGCCTCCTTCGGGAACGTTACGGAAATACACGACCGTTAAACACTCCGCGACAAAGGCTTATTGCCAAAGTACCAAAAAGACGCCTATTGGTCACACGAGATACACCAACACTCCAATCCTGACTGCTGAGGCGAGTCCATTCAATGAATGAGCAACGAGATGCACAAACATTCAATGAGGGTGTGATGTAGAAAAACTTTCTGAGGATATTTCAAAAGGTTAAAACAGAAAGGTATGTGACTTTCATCTTAGTAAACTTCTGTCATTAGCAGCGGTGCTTCTGTTATATTTAATGCCTTTTATATGCGTGAGCCTGCGTAATATTATTACTGCAATGCGTACTCATGAGTTTGAAGAGTATTATGACGTCGTTATTTATTTTCTGCTTATTTGTTTCCTGGTCTGCGATAACCTAAATTCTGCGTAAACATAAGGAATATATTATTTACTTTTTTTCTTAATGCTCTGATAAGATATGGTCATATTGATAAATGAGATGCCAAAATGCTTATAATAATAATTATTATTATTATAAATTGTTATTATTAATATTATTATATTAAAGAACACTTATTTGTATTAATAAAATGCAAATAAGTTAAATTTGCCTTTTAATGACAATGAAAGCAGTATTTTTACCTTCGTCCAACACCACATATTCACACATGCTCAAAAATACACGCAGGGTTGCTGGTTTAATTCGCTTAAAGGATCAGTGGTGTGGTTTAGAGCTGCTCCTTGTGTTCGTTCACGTGGTTTGTGTGTCTGAATCTGTCAAGACCTCTTTAATCTGTCCCTATTCCCGACCTGACACGTGGTGTGACACTGCCAACACTTTGCAGCTGAAAACAAGTGCATACTGCAGTGCACACCAGAAGAACCGAACAAGGTTCAAACTTTGATCTTATGGCAATGATAAATAGTTATACAGATAGATGGAGTGGCTGCTAATGTGCAGGAGTGGTTGCTAGGATGTTGCTAAGTAGTTTCTTGAGTGTTATAGGCGGTTACTAGTGCATTTTTCCTTAGTGCACCATGTACTGTAAATGTAGGAACTTTTATCTCCTTTATTAATCATGTTCATTCATCTCAGTCAGCAGTTCTATTTGATCATAAATAAATGAAAGCAAGTTAATTAGAGCCTAAATAAAACATGTGCATATTGCACACCAGAGGAACATGATTGCATTTCATTTAGTTCAGAATATAGCTGATCATTAATAAAGTCTTATCAGAGTCTGGCTGTGTTGTGTTATTGGCTCCCTAAGGATGTAAGTGGTGCCAATGCATTTTATTCTCAGTGCACCATGTGAATATACAGACTTTAAACAACATTTATCATGTTCATTCAATAGGTATAGTTAAACATAAATAATTGTGAGTACGCTGAAGTGGTTTCTCTGGTGTGACATTGGCATGCACTACTGTGCCAAAACAAGTGTGAACTGAACACCAAAATAACAAAATGAATTTGCCTAATTTTACTGTATTTGTGACATATACAGTGTCAAAGCATTTTTCTCTGGGCATCTTGTAAATGTACAAACTTCTTAATTTATAGGAGACCTCTTTTATTCTTCCTTCATTCTTATTGTCTAAAAATAAGAAACTACTGTAAATCTGAAAAATGCTTGTTACAGGGATGTCCGGAAGTCTAAGACAACATTGAAATTAAACATATGTTTAATCCCATAAACATGGGATTAAACATATATTTTAAACCCAGAAATAAACAGTAAGTTGTAGAACTTTAAATATTTACCAAAAAAAAAAAAAAATGGACCATATCTTTTTTTCTTTCCCTTTTTTTTTTTCTTTTTTGAACATTGCACTATTTATTATGGAAGCTTGTTTCTGCCATGGAATAAAACAATTCAAAAGATAAGTTTATATCTTGAAATTTTGACTTTTTTCTTGCAATTGTGAGTTTATATCTCAAAATTCGGACTTTTTTTCTTGCAATTGCGAGTTTATATCTTGAAATTTTGACTTTTTTCTTGCAATTGCGAGTTTATATCTCGAAATTCTGACTTTTTTTCTTGCAGTTGCGAGTTTATATCTCGAAATTCTGACTTTTTTTCTCACAATTCTGACTTTTTCCTCAGAATTGTGAGATATAAACTCATAAAAAAAAGTTATAAAGTCCAATTCTGAGGAAAAAAAGTCAGCTCACAATGCTGACATTTTATATGCATCAGCGAGTTTATATCACGCAATTCTGAGAAAAAAGTGAGAATTCCCAGATTATATTTTTTATTCAGTGGTGGAAACAAGCTTCCATAATTTATTCTAAATGATGCACGATGTGATCTGTGCACATCATAATTAAAAAAAAAATTACCGAGGGCAGGACAACCTGTCACTCACATGAGAGCGACCAATAGCAAACCACAACCATCCAATGATCCAATCAATTGTTCGAGAAGACGTTTCACTCAGATATACATCACAATAGGGAAGAAAAGACTATCACAAATTCCATTTCATGCCGACTTTAAAACAAAGAAATATTATGACATAAACAGAGAAGAAATATTTGTTAATCTGCACTATTTCTAGGTCACTAATCAGATACTGTTGCAATTAGATCACTCTCAAATCATAAAATTATGCACTCAAATTGTCATACTGTTTATATAATTTGTAATGAAAAATGTCTTAAATTAGAAAAATGTGAAAGTGAAGCCATTTCACTAGTTGTCTCAGATATTTAGGCTATGTTGTATGTTTATTATAAGCTTCTTCTTAACATTTTGGCATTGGTTTCTGAAGATTTGGGAACTGACTGAGACTTGAGGTGTTCTGGCAGGTTGTGTGGGTGTGCTGGAGAAACGCCGAGAAGACGTGCTGATTCGGCACAACCGCATCCCACTCTGTCCCTGAGCTTCCATTAAAAGTGCTCTCGCTGCTTCCGCGGGTCTCTCTGGACCTGCAGGACTCAGTCGTAACGAGCTGAACGGAGCAGAGCCGCAGAGTGATCAAAAAATATTGCGTTGTTGCAGGTTGAGTCTGTGTTGAGTTTGCTGAGTTTTGAGAATAAGGCTTTTTACAAACCCCTCCCATCTGTCTCAGCTGTTACACTCCTTCATTTACATCATCAGATCTTAAACATCTCAAATCTCTCTCTCTTCCTCTCTTGCTGTATTCTACACTCCGTCTCTCTCAGATTTTGAATAGGGTCACGTCAGCCTGCCAATATGATGAAAGATTGCCTTCAGTTCCTCATTGAGCCAGCCAAGAAGCTCAAGTTTCGTCTCAAGGTACAGTGTGTCATTCGTTCATTCATTCAGTCATTCATTCATTCATTCATTCATTCACTGCATCAAAGGGTTTATCAGTAATCCAGTGAAATTCATAAACGTCATAGCTTTTTTTTTCAATGACTTGTACAGTAGAGGCCAAAAGTGACCCTACAAGTTCAAGTATCATCAAAATATGAGAAAAATATTTATATATATATATACACAGTATAATAAAACCTGTAACTGTAGTTTGCCTTTTTGTTGCCAAATACTGTAGTTTTGTCAGATATACCTCAACCAAGTTTAGTGTTTTGTTCTTCCCTCATATTTAAATATATATATTTGAATAAAGAGTGAAGATGTTGATTTTCCTAGGCCAGACATCACTTTTGGCCACTGCTGTATGTCAGATGAGACTTTATTATGTCACATGATCTTATTTGTGCCATAATTTCCATCACAACCAACAATTCTGCCTGCTAATAAATTAGGATACTTGTTTATCAATGAGACAAAATTAAATGAAATGAAAATGGCGTTTGTAGGAAATAAGGAAAATTATGGTAAAATTTCACTTGTGAAGAGAATATTTTTATTCTTTTAAATGTTTAATACTGAATATAGTCATTTCTAGTCAAGCTGTAATTTTGTCAAAATGTATGCAGAAAGTGTGAAAATAATAATATGTAATTATTTATTTACTATAGAAATATTATTGAATTGTGTGTATGTAGGATACATAAAATTAGCCAAAACAAAGGACTCAGCAGTTAAAATTCAATCATATTTAACTGTCATTTCATGTTAACAGACACAACGCATTATTTGAGATGTGGTGGAAATTGTTGATTTTCAGAAAAATATGAATATAAAATGTACAAGTTCAGCTATTATATTCCCTGGTGGAGCTTTAGTTACTCCATAGTTTCCACATCTCTGTACAGGAGACGCGGAAAAGAGTGAAACAAATAAAGAAAGAGCCGTTAACAGAGAGTCAGCTGTTTATAATGGAGCTCGCGCGAGAACTCAACAGGATCTGTCAGGTAAGACAAATATATTATTGCATTGTGCCTGCCTGACATCAATGAATAAATTTACTGGCATCAGCTCAGAGATGTCCACTAGATTCCCACACACATTTTCGAACTCTCTGTTGGAACATTTTATGCTGATCTTTCAGAGGTCAGATATTCTGGCTCACATCTGGACCGGACAGGATGTATGGCCTCCGCACGCCTGTCGAGAGTTCATTGTGGAGACCGCCAACATTCTGGAGATGAAGGTTAGGCAGAGGAATTTACTGAATTTCACTTTAAAAGAAATTCAACACACAACAGGAATTTTATTAGTCCAACACAACAACAAAACACAAGAACAGATCATTTCCTATGTGTCCTGAAATTTAAGATTTCGGTCTTGTAAGCTTCATCAAGACTAAAATAGATTACTCTGGGAAATGAAGTGCTATTCTGTCATGGTCCATAAAATTAAAAATAATTATATATATATATATATATATATATATATATAATATCCAATCATAATTTTATACTAATTTATAATAATTATAATTTTATGCACTATCGTTCAAAAGTTTGGGGTTGGTGTTGAAGTGTTTTTGAAAGAAGTCTCTTGTGTTATCCAAGGCTGTATTTATTTGATCGAAAATACAGTAAAAATAGTAATATTGTGAAATATTTCACAATTTTAAATAATTGTTTTCAATTTGAATGTATTTTAAAATGTAATTTATTCCAGTGGGGGCGAAGCTGAATTTTCAGCATCATAACTTCTTCAGTGTCACATGATCCTTCAGAAATCATTCTAATATGATGATTTGCTGCTCAAGAAACATTTCTTATTATTAATGCTGAAAACAGTTGTGCTGCTTAATATTTTTGTGGAAACTGTGATACTATTTTCAGGATTCTTTGATGAATTGAAGGTTAAGAAGAACAGCATTTATTTGAAATAGAAATCTTTTGTAACATTGTAAATGTCTTTACTGTCACCTTTTATCAATTTAATGTGTCATTGCTGAATAAGACTATTAATTTCTTTCAAAAAAAATATCTTACTGACCTTTTGAATGGTAGTATATATATACTACCATTCAAAAGGTCAGTAAGATATTTTTTTGAAAGAAATTAATAGTCTTATAGTCTTAATAAAAGTTTTAAATTATTTGAAAATTATAAAATATAAATATCCCTTATGTTCTGTGTATAATTACAATTAATGGGTAATTCATACTAAAAATGATATTGTTAATATTTGTATTATCATATTTTTATGTATAAAAACAAAGCAGTTTAATTCATTTTAATTCTACATCCTTAAATGTAAATTAATTACTGATTTTCTACCTAGGTTAAGTTCAAGATGGTGAACAACCCTGTTCCTCAGCAAATAAACTCACCTTCCTATATTAATTTATCCAGATACACACTGTTTTTCAGACAGCTGTTGTTTCTCAGGATCTGCATGACTTTAATTACAGGCTGATGTTGGTTGGTTAGAAGCGTGTGTTATATTTAGATAAAATCCTGCTTTAGACTCAAAGTGCCACCAGTCCCCATAGTAACCAGCTAGTCTGTTTATATCAGGCTGACTGACAGGTCCAGTGGCTTAAGGGTTTAAAATTCTGTGTCAGTTTTCAAAGGATCAAGCTCTAATCATGGTTTGTTTGTAAGTTATAGTATAGTCCGCAGTACTTTTGTGTCCTTGAGAAAGGCGTTGAGCTGTAGTTCGCTCCAGGGCGTCCGTCTCGCGGATTTAGTGTACTTTTAAAAAAGCTTGTAGTCAGCACATTTCTTCTGAGAAATCAAAGTAATTGATTTGAGTCAGACACGGGTTGCTTATTAAAAAGGTTACTGCGTCATAAATGTCAGCTCAAGGGGCTGTATTGGCCTCAAGTTACTGAGGCAATTATTTGCAGAATTACTGATACTGAATCAAATAAATGGTACAAAATTTGAATTGCATTAAGTTTTGAATCAAGACGGATTTGGAACTGAACGTCTAAATAGGGTTGTTAATACAGACATTTAACTGGTCAGATGTAATTTAAGTTTAATTCAGTTCATAGTATATTCAGTATATACAGTGTATATACAGTCAAACCAAAAAATATTCAGACATTTTACTAGTGGGTGCATGTAAGTGAGGATAGCAAAATAAAGTAAACTGTGACATATTATACCCAAGGATTCTTCATACAGTGGACTACCAGTAAAACTGATAAAAATTTATAATTAAGATTATTTTTTTCTGACACAGTTTAACTCGGAGATCTTGTCATATTTTATTACCATTTTTTTAAACTATAGTGAATAAACTATATTAATGAATGAAATGTTCAAGGTGTCTGAATAAAATAATTTTGGTTTGACTGTATATATATAGCGAACATGACAGCAGTAAGGATTACATTTTAAAAATAAGTTTTGTAGGTATCAAAAGCAACTGGGTAAACCCAGGTTTGAAGGAATAGTTCACCCGAAAATGATAAGCCATTTGACTGACATTTTAAAATTTTAAATAATGTTTTGTTCACTTTTTTTCTATGCAGTTATAATGAATGGGGACTGGAGATTTCAATATTCAAATACACCTTAAAAGTATCATAAAATTCTTGTTGTTTTTTTTTTACACACATTTTACAGGAAAATACAGAGAAGCCCATGCAAGTTTATGCCGATCTGCATCCAGAAAAGCGGGACTGGAAGAGTCACTTACTGAGCATGCTTGAGCAGGGAGGAGAGCATGACATGGGCCCGTATAAAAGAATCATCATGGACTGGACCAGAGGACAGCGCAACAGACACCCGGTGAGGATCAGAAACACTACCAACTATTTTCTCAACTTCATGAGGTGCATCCTGGGATGCTTTTTAAACCTTATTGAAGGAGTTCACATGTAACGTTTTTATTTATTTTGCGAATGAAATTCATAGACAGGCATTAGTTATATTTGTCTACAAAACTAATTTCAGTCATTTAAGCATAAGCCTATAGCTCAAAAGGTTTGTAAAATCCTGAGACATACATACATTCAATCAAGCATGTTCAAACTGGTAGTGTTTAGTAGGCCTCTATATAGCAAATAAGTTTATATCAGTAAATATATTAATGGTTACAACTTTCTCTCATTTTGTGAGGAGTAATTTGTTTGTGAGTGTGTAATTTTAATATTAATCCATGCTGTAAATGAAGCGTCTTATTCTCTCTCTCTGTGTGTGTCTTTGGGTCTTAGTCTCGGGTTGCTCTCTGATTAAGAATTAGGATATTAACCTTGCAATGATCCTCTTGTCCGACTGTGTTGATTACGAATGACCTCACTGACTGACCTGACAGAGACATGCACAACCCGCTAAGCTGTATAAATGGAAACTTACCATTGACTTCTACTGTTTTTTCAATTAAAATAATGACAGGTTTGCCAAACACTTCTAGCTTACTGCATTGTGTACACTATATATTACCTCAAATTTTTAATAGTAGCCTACGTAAAACAGTATGCATTATGCAACAATACCTAAATAAATGCAGTGTGCTGTGTCATATCGGCTACTTAACTGCTACCAAGCTAACAGAAATATTTTCTAAGAACGTTTTGCTAATGTTCCCATAGAGTGGTGCGGGGATGACGTCAAAACCTCTCGAGTAAATTACACAAGCATATCAAAAACCTGAATTTTGAAGCTGTTATGTTTATTTAAAATATATGTTTCTAATAAGTAACTTAGAACGTTTGGGGTGTGAGTGTGTGCAGTTTACGTTTTAGAGCAAGATGTTCAAGTATTGTCAAGTTATGTTTTACCACAGACCTTATTTCACTCATAAATTGAAAAACCCCACTATAAAAACCCATAGGAAAATCTCGAGGGAACCAGTGGTGAATTAGTCTTCTGGGTTTTGATGGCATCCCTGCACCACTCTGTTAAGTTCCCATCAAAACATTATTTCTGAATGTTCTCAAAACGTTCAAAACATCCAGTTTTTTTCTTGGTTATGTGAATGTTAGAGAAAACATTAAGGGAATTTTATTTCTATTTTATCATTTTGCGAGTATTATCTGAACATTTTGAATGTTCTCTGAACCACCTGTAGCAACATTTAAAAAATTTTTAGACTAACATCCAACTAAAATGTTTTAGAAAAACATTCCATGAATGATTTATGAATAACATTTTTGTTCTAAAGTTTCATAACGTAATTAAAGACCAGATAACTTTGAACAAATATTCTATTAATGTTACTGTAAGAACGTTAGTTCATAACTTTGAGAAAACGTTGCCAGAATGTTAGCCAAAGTTTTGAGAATGTTCTGTGTTAGCTGGGGAAGCAGCCCAAACTCACATCATTGGTTGAGGAAGATGATTTGAAACGCCCACAGGCTGTGTCCGAAATCGCCCCTCATTCACTATTCCCACTAATGTACGTAGTTCACTTGAGGGAACGAATGAAAACGAGTGAGCGAATTCGGACACTGAGTGCGCCGGAAGGGCCGCCGCTTTCGCCTAGTTTGTGCTTGCTGTTTAATAATTATTTGAAACTTGAAACTTGAAATTGGCAGCTCCAGTAGTAAGATGAACAGATTTATCTTGAACTCAGTCATGGAAACTATGTATAAACCTTAATTAAACCATTTAATAATCAATTTAAAAGGAATTTATAGCGGTTTGTAAAATGGCGCCATCTTCTGGCGACAGTGGCGAGACGCGGGAATTCATTCGGCGCGACCCTCACAGTGCATTACGGGTGTACATTCTCTAGTCATTTTCTGCGTCCCAATTCGCCTACTTAAACTACGCCCTAAAAGTATGTACGGTTTTTGTGAAGAAAAAGTACATACTTTTGAGTGTGTAGCAGAAGAGTATGCAAGCTTTGGGACATACTATTTCGTCATAATTGCGTCTTTAATGGACGCTCTGTTGCTTAGTTACATGCGACCTGTAACCGTTTAAACTGCCCTGTCAATCATCTTGTCACAGTTAAAATCCTCCACATTCAATTAAATTTAATTTCCTACCGTTTCGGAGAGAAATGTATCACGTTGATCTGCCCGTCATGGGTCTTATATAAGGAGCACTCTCTTCATGTTTGCATAATGATGCATTTAAAATTTAATAACCAAACGCATCGTTATAAAAGTTCACAACCCTGTTGTAGATGAAATATAATGTGGATAACATTTAATAAATATTTTTTTGTCAGGTTAGATACTGATTATTATTAATACTGATTATTATTAATAATACTGATTATTATTAATCACTCAAACCCCTTTATCTTAACCGTTCTGCTTAACCGTTGGTCTCGCACATCTGTCATGTTTGTAGTTTTTAAACACTTTTTATTTGTGTTTGTAGTTCTAATCGAATACTCTTCCACAGCGCAATAGGTTGTGGGCAATATTAGCCGTTAAGAGTGTGCAGGGATCTGCACTTCGGATTCTAACCGGAAAAAGTAGACCATCCGGGTATGTTTGGAATACTCATTTCAACATATTACGATTTGGGACATACTAATTCTATTTTCGAATACTATATAGGACGGATAGTATGCGAAATTGGGACGCAGCAATTTAGTGTACATTGGTTGTAGTACACTCATTATTGTGGTGCATTGTGGGATTGAATGAGTGCACTCAATAACGTCCACTCTGGTTTCAGACACCACTACAAATGGCTGTTCCCTCAAATAGTGCCCTATTTAAGGGTATAGGGAGCAATTTCAGACACAGCCAGTGTTTACACTCTTCGAGGAAGTCAACCTTCAAATGGCTAACTAATAGTTGTCACACATTAACCTGGATACGAGAAAGCATTTAAACATCGATAAAATTACACACCTTTAAGTCTATAGGGACATGTATCCTTTCAATATAGCATCACCTTTCTGATGCCTAATCAATAATTCATTAATTTCTCAAGAGTCCTCTTTATTTTCTGAGGAACAATTTGTGTGTAACTCAATATCAGTAAATACTGTTAGTGAAGTATCATCTCTCTTTCTCTCATTACAAACAACTCCACTGACCCGCCTGTGACACATGCACACAAATAAACTTTTCTGAAAACTTTGAACATTGACAGTTTCTAAAGTGTGTTATAAAAACATATATTTTATGATTTTTGCTTCCCTCTCCAGCACGGTATTTGGCCGGGTGAGGCGGTGTTGATGATGTTGGATGACGTGGAGCTGCAGTGGAAGCGGGGTCACCTGTCACACCTGCAGTCTGCCGTGGAGCTGCTCATTGGGGTGGTTCTTGGGGAACACCTGGACAAGGTGCCATGGCTTTGGAAATATATACAACATTCATAGACTTGCGTGAAATTCAAAATCTGCAATTTATATTTTTAACTGATCTAATAACAAGCACTATTGACATTGTAGGAGCTCATTCCAAGACTGTGGCTGGTACAAAAACAAAAGACCCAGAAGATCGGTGAGCAGGCACTGACATTAATGTCCCAGAATTACTTTTGAAGGATAATTACCTACAACTGCTGTAAGTGATTTCTGCACCACTAATGGCACCAAGTGGAATTGCAAAAACAGTCTTCTGGTATAGTGTATTCAATGAAATCACATACACAGTTTTATTAGACCAGACCTGAATTTCTTTGGACATTGAGAAGACGATTGGCGTGTCTTGAATGGGCTTTCTGGTAATCTCTCTCTCTCTCTCTGATCTTTTTTAGATTGCACTGGCTACATTCCACACATTGGTGAGAGAGTAATAGGTTCAGCAATCAAATAATTGTTTAATACTATTTAAATGCACTGACATTCAGTGACTCTATAGTCACCGAGGCCGTCAGTGCAATAGTTTCTATTATTTTATGTAGTAACACAGAAATGTTGCTCTTTGTTTTAGTGTGGAACTGGATATGTGATGCCGCAGGTATGTCACAATTTTTGTCCTGTTACAGTATAAAGCTTAACTCTCTCTCTCTCTCACACACACACACACACACACACAAAACTTGTGATGGCAAAGCTGAATTTTCAGCATCATTACTCCAGTCTTCAGTGTCACATGATCCACCAGAAATCATTCTCATATTCTGATTTGATGCTCAAGAAACATTTCTTAATTTATCAATGTTGAAAACAGTTACAGTGCTGCTTAATATTTTTGTTTATACATATTATAATAATAATAATAATGGTGGACGATATGATAAAAAAAAAAAAAAGATTATTCAAGTAGTGGTTTCTAGGGCTGCCCCCTAGAAGAGAATGACCTCACTGACCCCCATAGTCAACCAAAATTTTATTAGTCGGTTAGTCGCAGAGAAGAAGAAAAAAGTGAAGTCACGCAGTCCGTGAGGGACAGATTGTTAAAAGCAGGTCCTTGTGGTAATTACAGTATTTCGGGCAGGAAATCCAAACGTTCGCCTATCATCCATTGACCTCAAATATGGCTTATCATTTGAAACATGTAAGTGGTATCAAATTTACATAGCCGCTCGCTCTAACGTTAACCTAGATAAATTTGCGCTATTATTAGGCGAATATACAAGTGTTTGTGTGGAGTGTGGAAGCTAAAGTATTAGCGCGCTTACTGCGTGACATGGAGGCGCCGGTGTAGTGATAAATTGGGTCCCCCCTCTGAAATCGGGTCTTCTTTAGGACCCCAAGCGATCCCATTGGTTCGAATTGCTTCAAGAGGTATTCTCTTTAGCGCCTGATTACAATTTTTACAAAATCATGTTTTGATAAATAATGTTTCAACTACGGTATAATGACCATTTATGTCTGTATTAGTTAGCTTATATACTACCATAGCATACAGATAAGCAATTAGCCTGATAGCTTAGTTTATACACACATTTGCACTTACCCTTACATATATTCTCAATCATCTTTAATGTAATTATGTGTTAAATTAAGTGTTAAATGTCCAAATATTTAAGTTATAAATAAAACAAATTATTGATTTTCAATTATTCACGTAATAGGCTATTATTATTAGGCTATTTAACAGTTAATCAAGTGTAAGAAATTACATTCAATTGGTTTTATTATGCACTAATGTGTTTTCGTATGCATTATATAGTAAGCTATGCATATTTTAAATTAATATCATTCGTATATACTTAAGATAATCATTAACTGACTGTTTGGGGAGACCCGATTTCGAGGGGGGACCCGATTTATCACGACACTGGCATTTTTTCTGATAACAGCGGAAACAACTTAAAATACACTGTCATTTTTGGTCATACTACAGATACATCATCTGAAACTGTAAAGGGTCTACTTTTATTTGTGTAAATTTACAATAACAATAAAACTTTGTGCCTTTGTAAAATGAAGAAAACAAACAGGGTTTGCTTTCTGCTGTCTCGGTCTTCCTGAACTGGAGCGCGTCACAAAAATAAACTGAAACTCCGCTTATAGGCTACTCGCCTCACTTTAGTCAGGGGCAGCCCTACATTTTCCCCAATATTTTTAGCTGTGTGCTATGTATTTTATGCTTATAAGAGTATTGCATCATTATTTTAGCAATATGCTAACATTGTACTTTATAATTTATCAGTCTGCAATTTTTTTTTAGATATCTAGCTTTCTTGAAAACCTTCCAAGATAAACCTAAAATCATAAATCTAACTGTAGTGCTGCCTTATTTTACAGTGGAGGTGACTTTTGACCCAGAGACGGCCAACCCTGCCCTTGTTCTGTCTGAGGACTGCAAGCGCATGCAGTGCGGTCTGGAGCGGCGCGGGGTCCCCTGCGGCCTGCGGCGCTTCGACGGCTGGTGGTGTTGTCTCGGCTCAGAGGGCTTCTCGTCAGGACGCCGGTACTGGGAGGTAGAAGTGGGCGACCGTGATTGGCGTCTCGGGATGGCCAAAGAATCAGCCCTCTGCAAAGGCTACAGACCGCTCAACACTCAGAGCGGATACCTCACCCTCAGGCTGGAGCGGGGGTCCGAGCTCAAGGCCCTGACCACACCTCCTACATTCTTGCCCCAATCGCTCATCCCACGGAGGGTGGGAGTCTACCTGGACTATGAAGAGGGGCAGCTGTCCTTCTATGACACCCAAAAGCGAGCGCACATCTACACATACAGCGAGAGGTTCACAGAGAAGCTTTACCCGGTGTTTGGGACGGTGGAGATGGTGCGTGAGATGGTGATCAGGCCTGCAGATCTGAGGGAGCGATGTCTCTGTAAGGGACAGTGTCTGTTCTACTAGTGTACATAACGAGCGCACAATTCTCACACACATGGACACAAAAATCACACACCATAAAACATTCATACAGTAACTGATCAATGCTTACAAAAAAACTAGTAGTTTGAAGGGTGCATAGAAGGTATTTTACATTTTTTAGAGTAGCTAAAGCTGTAATTTCTGCACCACAAGGAATTTAAAATTGTTAAACAGTCTGCGATTGGTCCAAGTAGGGATAACTGCAGGCTGGAGCAATGGGCGTGTCTAAAGGTTCGGGCGTGCCAAAAGGTAGGGGCGTGGAGAAAGGTCTTTATGATTGGTTGACACAGCTGTCTGTCAGGGTGTGGGGGTAGGGTTAGGGGGTAGGGTTTCAGTTGTACCAATTCACCAGCTCCAGGCTGCAGCTACCCCTGTCTCGATTGGTCAGAGAAACAGATAGCCCCACCCAAAACTCATGTCTGTAGTTCTGCACTGATGATGTATTTTTGTAGGCTGATCTGGAAGTTAGCATCACCCTGGTTCCCTTGACAAAAACCCAGTAGGATTTTTCCATTGACTTTTTGCTAAACAGAGGTTTGCGACGCATCAAAGCTTTCCTCTCAACTGTATTGCAAAAGGGTTCATTACTCTAAGCTTTTGGATTATTGCAGAAAATAAGCTCTGTGACCAACAAAAGTTTATGATTCTTACACATTTTGTTCAGCATGATAATCTTTACAACATTTTATGAATTTCGGAGCCTAAATATAATCACCTTAAGTAAAAAGCTAAAAGTAGGCTATAAACGAACTACACCACGTTCACGTCACACCATGTAGCATAAAAAATGCTTTTAGTCTTTATTTAAAAACATTTTCTCTGAAAGTTGGAGTTGGAATAGTTTACAAGAGCGCGATTATAAACAACGAATCTGTAAAAGCGGACTAGTGAGTATTTTATGTATTTTATGTCGTAGAATAAAACATGAAAATACCTTGAACTTGTATTAACCACAGACATTATTAAAGGCATTTAACCAAAAACCTATTAAAAAAATCAATTGACTTCAGGATGATGGAACCGGAAGCGCTAAAATGCTAACTCGCTTCTATGTTTTTCTGCCTACAAAAATACCTCCTTGCAGCCAGTGTTATGTAATCAGATTACTTTTTTTCCCAAGTAACTAGTAAAGTAACACATTAAAGAGTTAGTTCACCCAAAAATGAAAATAATGTCATTAATTACTCACCCTCATGTTGTTCCACACCCGTAAGACCTTCGTTCATCTTCGGAACACAAATTAAGATATTGTTGATTAAATCCAATGGCTCAGTGAGGCCTCCATAGACAGCAATGCCACTGAAAATCTCAAGATCCATAAAGGTGTTAAAACATATTTTAAAACAGTTCATGTGAGTTCAGTGGTTCTACCTTAATATTATAAAGCGACGAGAGTACTTTTTGTGCGCTAAAAAAACAAAATAATGACTTTTCAACAATATCTCGTGATGGCCGATTTCAAAACACTGCTTCGAAGTTTTACGATTCTTTTGTTTCGAAACAGTGATTCGGATCTCCTATCAAACGGCTAAACTGCTGAAATCATGTGACTTTGGCGCTCCGAACCACTGATTCGATTCGTAAAGCTCCGAAGCAGTGTTTTGAAATCGGCCATCACAAGATAGTTGAAAAGTCATTATTTTGTTTTTTTAGCGCACAAAAAGTATTCTCGTCGCTTTATAATATTAAGGTAGAACCACTGAACTCACATGAACTGTTTTAAAATATGTTTTTAGTACCTTTATGGATCTTGATATTTTCAGTGGCATTGCTGTCAATGGAGGCCTCACTGAGCCATCGGATTTAATCAAAATATCTTAATTTGTGTTCTGAAGATGAACGAAGGTCTTACGGGTGTAGATTAGAATGACATGAGGGTGAGTAATAAATTACATTATTTTCATTTTTGGGTGAACTAACACTTTAAAGTGATGCATTTTAAATGTACATCAAAATATCTGAGTTACTTTTTCAAATAAGCAAGTTACTTTGTTTTCCTGATTATTGACTGACATGTTGAAAAAAATCGGGAGTGAGATGCAGAGGCGGTGTGTGCTGTGTAAACATGATGGTTATTCTAGACTAAATGTGAGCATGCATTTACTCATCTTACTTGCACAAAAACAGATTAAAATGAATAAAAACAAAACCTACAAAAATATGTTAAACGACACAAATATACTTTATGTATTTAATCTTATTTTATTAACTAATGTCTTTGCTGCTGACCTTCAATGATCCAATTCAACCATACTAATAAGCAAAAATTGACTAGATAAAGCCCAGCCCAAGTGGGAAAAGTAACGCATTGGAAAGTCTATTCTAATCTACTCACAAATGTGACCGACAGCAATTATGTCATTGTAATATTCAATACTGAATTATGATTTATTTGCATACTGAATTGTGATTGTTCTCTTTTTCTTGCATCTGTTTAATAATAATATGTCCATTTAAATTTTACATCGTTTTTATGTGCACAGCCAACAGAAAATTGTTATAATTAGCCAAATCCAATGCCTAAAATTTAACTCTTCTTTTGCTGCCCAGAATGCAGTGATCCTTAGGGAAATGCAAATCTAGTTTTAACAAATATTGGATGGAATCACATTCTACTCCATGTTTGTTTGTTTTTCAGTAACATAAGAAAGCATATAGAGGGCACTGTCAGTACATACTCCTTTAATCAACAAAGCATTTCAGTAGGTCCACAGTGTGCTAAAACAGTTGTTTGCACCCAAATCTGTTTCTAATAAACAAAGCAAACACACAATGAGTCGACTATGGTAGAATGATTTATTGTTTCATTAAGTGCGGTAAACTGATATGCAGTGAGAAGTTTTGCATACTACATACTATGGCTTGAATATGATGATGAAATGCAATTTTAGTATAAAAATCTAAAAAATATTTTTTTCCCCTAAGTCAAAAGTACCATACAGATTATTAAAGGCAGTAAAAATGTAATTTAAGTGTACATAGGTGTGAGTTTGGTAATCTTTTCCAAATTGCTAGTAGTGTACTAACCTGGCAGACTTTATATGTCATCTAAAATACAGCCGCAGGCCTGAAGTTGCAACAGCACATCTTGCAACCAGGCAATAAAAAACAAACCTCAGTAACATATTTACAATCCTAAGAATCGAGTCCATATGCTTGCGCTTGTGTTGCAACATTTTATGCAACCCTAAACAAGTACAATTTGATTTAGGAGGAAAAATACTAATGAGTTAAAGTGTAGACTCTAAATCAAAAGAGATGGCATATTTGATGTGAAAATACATTTAGAAAACATCTATGCTCGAAAAATTTGATACAACTTGAAACTTGAAAGCAACATCATGATATGAAATCTGCTAAACTCAAACCTTGTCAAAATGAACACAATCAAGCTCAAATAAGCAACAGAAGATCTCTAACTGTATCCCATGGCGCATACATCAAACACATTTCTCACAAACACTTTGGGAAACATGGTTTGGTGCCAAAAGTTTTACCAAATACCTGTTTGGAAGCGATAACACTAAAAGGTTTTAAGTCTTTACATTCAGCAAAATATCAAGGCTTGAAGACTTTGGTCTTTATGAGCAATAATCCAAGGAATCCAAAAGCTCAGCTGTTCCGCTCCTCACATAAAAACCATATGTTGTGCACAATGGTCGGTGAACTTCTCTAGTTAACTTAGTTTCGCTTGAGCGTATATATACATTCTGCTGAAGGCAAAAGGAAGTTCGATTAGGCCTCAAAGTACTGCCTCTCCAGCCTCTTTGTGACGGTGCTGCTGGACACGACTCCCCTCTGCACCATCTCCACCTGCCGTGTGACCGTGCCGCCCGACTCCGTGACCTGCCTGCTCGACATCATCATCATACCGTCTAGAAAAAAACACAAACATTAGACACAGATAGAATGAGGGAAAGACGTTTATAATGTAGTCTTGTATCTAAAATTTAACCCTCTGGTGCTGCTCGCATGGTGGTCAAAAATGACAGATTTTCTTTTTATCATTTCAATTAAATGAATGTACTATATTTTAGTTTGATAATGTTTTTCATTCATTGTTTTGTATTTTTAGGGGATTTTATGGTACCAAATTATTTATAATCCATTTATTCACTTTTTGAGCATAGACCTGAAAACTTAAACTGTCATAAATTTTGAATGATTTGGAGCACAGACTTAAGTTAGGTCTCTTTTTAAAGAATACACTTGGTGGATTATTGATGAAATGAAAAAGTTAAAAAAGTGAAACAAAAAAAAACAAAAAAAAAAATGAAAAAAGTTGGAAAATGCACGAAATACTATTTTAAAATTGTATATGAAATATATATTTTCCAAAACATGTTTTACTCTAAAACTGCAAGAAAATCAATCATGATTTTAAACAAGTTGTGTTCCAAATTTGAGGTTGATATCTCAAAAAATGAGCTTTCAGTAAGATTTTGTTTGGGTGCAGTACCAAACGTTTCCACTAGATGAAATTCGCTTCCCATTCGTTTTCAAATGCGGTCACCTTTACCAAGTTTTGTACCATTCCGATGAAGTAAAAAATCTTAAAAAAACAAAATGTAAAATTTTTCGAACAGAACCAGCGAGTTAAGTAACTAAAGTAGATTTTTTTTTTTTTTTTTTTTAAAAACACTTTGTATTAACGTTTTTTTATGAACTACGCAAACATGTTATCATACACACAACATATGGTATTTCTAGAAACAAAAGATGATATTAATAAGCAATGTTTGAAATACCATCTATAGAAATGTGTATTTAATAAATTATATTAAATATAAAAAATACTACTTGCTACTTATTTGTGGCAACCGAGAAATCACGCTGCGAAATGGGCAGATAGCATAATATGGCTCAGTGTGTATTGTACAGGCAAAATATTATTTTTTTTTTGTATAAAATGCTGAAGTGTGCAGTTATATTTTGTCTCTATAAAGCTTTCTTCCCTATGTGCACCTCCAAAAGGTGTGTGTTTGCTCCAATGCACTGTTAAAGGATCAGTGTGTATTGTCCTATATAAAACTTTGACAGTCAATTAAAAAATATTAGTATAGTAAAATGTGCTAATTGCCAAGATCAATACATCCTTTATTAAACCGCTTTGTCGAATTTAACACATCTTTACAGATGGTGTGGAAATGCTGAATTGATTCATTCAATTCTGAGTAACAACGGGCAATAAGTAGCTGGATTCAGCCTCGTCGCTGACCACGCTGAATCAGTTTTTATTTTGATTATTTTCGTAATCAGTGACAGTGACAGATCAAGCTTTTATATGTAGTTTGGGGTAACAAAAGGTTTTGTAGGTTTGGCTGTAATAATAATGCAATAACTGACACTTAAAAACATCTAAACGTTGACAAAAAGTAGTCATTGATAGTATCTAAATATCTATCCAAATGCAAAACATAAAAGTAATTATGTCATTATATTTTATATAGTGCATACAGGCATCTAGTGGCTACACAATGGTATTACAGATGATAAACGGTGCATAATTTATACCTTAACAGTCAACTTACAACTAATGCGTTCAGATTTAAAAACTGCATGCACACTCTAAATCTGTGGAACTCACAATGCACCGAATCTCCGCACATTAGTGTCGTTACTTTGACAACCAGTGTGGATGTGCCAAGAAATTGCAGTCTGAACAGAAAAAATATTTTCACGTGTAGGCTATGAATAATTTTAATCCGTATTAACAAATCTATACAAATGTAATTTGGAAACGTATCAATATGTATACACATGTTGCTATTTAAGATGTGAGTATAATAATCAGTTTTATGTTATTTTGTATGTAATCTTAAATGATCTTGTTGGGGAGTGGGGGAGCTAATAGGGATTTCGGTTAGGGTGTCAGAATGGCTAGAAATGGCTCTGAGTGTGTGTTAGTACCTGAAGACACGAAGGGTTCTGAGAACATGGTGTGTGAAGAAATCTCTGTTGGTAGGTTAAACACCTCTCTCTTTGTGACTGACTGACTGCTGTACTGTGACATGGAGTCTGAGGAGGAGGAGAAAAGAAGGAAAGAAGAAGAGATGATAAAGTTTCAACCATTCATTATCCTCCAAGACAACATAAAACGTAATGTGATGCATTTCCAAGTAAAACAATATTCAGCAGAATATAATGTAGGGCAAGCCTTGAAAATTTTATCCATCACGATTTGATTAAATCATAAAAAGCAGGCTATGATATTACTGAAACATTTAACAGTGAAATACATGTCACAATAAGTAACTCTATCATGTCACTCTCTCTGTGACACTTATAATGTCCTGCATACCTCCATCTTGGGATTCGATGGTGATGATGCCCTCTCTTTCCGGTCCAAAGCCCTGCGTGGTTTGGGCTTGAACTTTGAATTTGTACGGCATGTTTTCTTTCAGGTCAGACACAGTCAAAGAAGTCGCAGCGTTGCTATTCACCTGGAAGGAGCGAAGATCTCCTGCACGGACACCAAAGATAGAGTCTTAACAAGGAAGCTATAGAACAGGGGTTGTTTCTGATTAGTGCAGTTGTGACCGCTGCAACATTTACATAGATTCAAAAAGAATTTTTTTTGTCTGACCTCCACCGTGCAGCTGTTCACAGGTAACCACATAGCCCAGGATATCCCCATTGGGTTTGCGGGGTTTCTCCCAGCTCAGCTGCAGCGTGTCTGGACTCAAAGCTGAGAAGATCAAAGGTCCTGGAGCGCTGGGAGTGCTGAGAGTGAACGGAGACCCTGAATGACAGCACACACACGCATATATACATGTTTAAGAACAACTAAATGATACATACACACAATAATGTGGTAATATTTAATCAAGATTTCACAATAGTTGATAATTAGCTACTCTGCCCCCTATAGGTAACATAAAAAACAACAATTAACCAACTCACCTGGCATTGGGCTCAGTGGACTCTTGGGGTCGACGGCAGACTCAATGGTTATGACTCCCTCTCTCTCAGGACCCCAGCCCTCCCGACTCTGGGCCTTCACTTTGAAGATGTAGGAATGGTTGGGCAGGAGATCCTGAACCACCACAGAGTTCTGAGCGGGATTGTTCACCTCGATACGCTTTACCTCACCTATAAGACGAACACGATACAATGGAAAAATAAATAGACATTTATTGTACAATATACAGTATGTGTATATATATATGTATATATATATATATATATATATATTAAGGGTGTAACGGTACACATATTCGTACAGAACATTTTCGGTAAGCGTCTTTCGGTTCGGTACACATGTACAGACGAATACAGAGTTGTAGCCCATTAGCCACTTTTAACCACCTTTAACCACCAATAATCGCAATAAGCTTTGTATTTTGTTACTTTCGATAAGAAACAAAGTCTCATCCCTCAAATTCTGTCCATTTTATCACAAAATTCAAACAATAAATGCTGTTTTGTTGCTCTTTGACGTGACAGATTGCTGTATAGGCGCCTCAGTTCAAACGGCAGCGCGAAGCGCGAGTGAACATGATCATCTCTTCCTCTTTAATAGTTACAGAATAAACATGAATGAACATTTGAATGTATGTTGAAAGATACAGTACAACTTACTGAAACGTATCTCGTGTAATCGCTCAATCAGCTTGTAACAGCTTGTAAACAATATGTCACATAGCATTTACCTCAGAAATGCCATTCAGTGTACACAGCTTGTTAGTTCGCTAGAGAAATTAACTCTTTCGATACATAAATGCACTATATTAGCCTAAATATTCATTATATTTTACTTAACCTGTCTTGATTATTTAATGTATATGTTTAATGTATGTTTAAATAAATCTGTCATGGAAACAAGTTATGATGGCCATTGTGTAAATGAACATATTTTAACATCGAATTGGAGTAGAAACAGATTTAGGGTGTGTTCACACTTGTCATGTTTGGTTCGATTAAAACGAACCCTGGTGTGATTGCTCTGTTAGTGCGGTTCATTTGAACATGTGTGAACGCTGCCATCCGAACCCTGGTGCGCACCAAACAAGCGGACCGAGGCCGCTGAAAAGATGGGTCTCGGTCCGCTTCCAAACGAACTCTGGTGCGGTTCGAATGATATATGAACGCAACACGGACCAAAGACATGTAAACGAACCAAAAACAGGAAGATGAGACCCTAAAAAGGACAGAATCCTCACGTATATATATATATATGATATAATATATGAAAGTAAATTGATAAATATTGATAATTAAATAAAAAATAAAAAATAGTATATAATGAAGTATATGACAACTATGAATGAGAAGAGATGAATCACCTCCATTGATTAGCTGGTAAAGGACGCAGTAGCCCAGAACATCGGTCTCACAGTTGGGCTCCTGCCAGCTTACTTTCAGGGCCGTGGGCCCCAGGGCAGAGAACACCAGTCTGCTGGGAGTCTCAGGAACACCCGGGTTGAAGCGAGAATCTGAGGGCATGAGCAGTGCAGACGGTAAAATGTCAAACCACAGAGCAGACATATTTAATTTTGCAGCCACAAATTGTTTTATTGGTTCAGCATTGGGAAAACAGCAGGGAATTGGCTGAGATGTGTCAGTCAGCAAATGACTATGTTGTTCAGACGTGAGTTGTGTCTCAGGGTTTAATTGGTTGCAGTGTTGGGGAGTAACTAAAGAGAAGTAGAGACGCTACTAACTTGACTACATTTTTCAGTAGTTCAGCTGTTTTCAAAATAATTTAGCCACTTCTCACAATGACTAGGATGACAAAAAAAATGCTCAATGCTTTTGCACAAATGAATGAAGAAAATGATTGTGCACTCTCCTAAAATGCTAGACTGTTGACAATTTATTTGAGCAAATCATTCAGACAGTTCAAGTAAATGAACCAGTTCTACATATTTAGTGTTTTATTAGTTTTATTTATTGTAAAATTAGCTGCTTAACCTAAATTTAATGTTGTATGATGTCGAATAAATACTGTTCTTACTGTAAAAAATAAATTATATTATATATATATATATTCAAAATTATTTATGTAAAATGATATATATATTAAAAACTCTTCAAAATATATTACACCTTCTAAAAGGTTTGCTTGACTTTGGTTTAACTACTTTACGTTAAATGAAGCTTGTAGCTTGAGAAGCTACGGTTTCAAGGTCCCCTGATGCACTGATGGTTGTTTCCGGGTTCACTCACCCTGAAGAACACTATCCAGGTTCTGCAGTGCATCGTTGATATCTTCAGACTGAGTACGAGCTCTGGAGCTCAAGCTGTAGCTGGTAGTTGTACTCTGGCTGAAGCTAGAGACCCCTGAGAGACAGCCAAGCCACGGCAGGGTGGGGTACGGCAGGGTGTGGCGGTAAAGGGTTGGCAGGCAGCCGTCGCATGACGAGAAAACAATGAGAGAAAAAAAAGTGTAGAGAACAGACAAATGGCATAAGAAAGAAAAAAAAGATGAGCAGGGTTGAAGCGAGAGTCAGCCAAGGATTTTTGCCAAAAGCTGCACCTTGCGAGGCCTTATATCAACTTTGATTGGCTTTGACACTATGTGCAGGCAGATCTATCAAGCTCACTTTACCTAAATTGTCCAAAAATCCTCCAGACAGGTTTCCCATGACGATAGAATCCCTCACACCATCACCGTCAGTGTAATGCCTGTTATCAGATCGCTTCCTCAGGGTCACTTCCTCTTTGAGAAGCCCGCCGTCTCTAACATCATATCTATGTGTAGTTGAGCCCCCTGATTGAGACAAAACAGATTGATAAAATGAGCTACAAAGGCAATTTATTCAACAGTTTTGTTTTAGAGAAGCATATGAATTGAATCAAAGAATGATTCACACACATTTAAATGAACATTCTGTCATCATTTACTCGCCCTCATGTCAATTTGACTTTCCTCAACCAATCTGACTTTCTTACTTCCATGGAACACAAAAATAGATGTTTTGAAGGATATTCAATGCTGTTCTTTACCATAATGAAGGAAGACAGTAAGAAAATACAAAATGAAGTGCAAAAAAGAGCCATAAAAGTGTTCCACATGATTTGTGTGAGTAACAGACTGAAATTGACATTCATATTCACATAAAAGGAAAGATTTTCAGTGAATAACAACTTAAATATCAGCCTATTCCTCACACAAAGCTATCACAAATTTTCAGAATAGTTTGGACTACTTTCATGGTACTTTTATAGTGTATTTGAAGAAAGAATGTTATACAAATTTGGAACAACATGAGGATAACTAAATACTGACAGAATTTACATTTTTAAGGCAAGACACCGCAGGTGAATATGGGATAAAAAATTTTAACTAATAAATATCACCAAACTTTCCCAAATTGAGTAATCACAGTTGTTTTATATTGCAAATTTTCTGAAATGTTACGCTTAATCATCTGACACTCTATGAAACTTGGTAAAGGATTTGGCACTTGCTATGTGAACACACAAAAAAAAGAAAATCATGGACATGATTCGAAAAGGTTAAATGGTCCTGAAAAAAATAGTCACACTTTAACTCCTCGTGGTCAAAAATGACCGTATTAGAAATGAATAGGAAACAAATTTCATCTAGTGGAAATGTTTGGCACTGCACCCAAACAAAATCTTACTGAAAGCTCATTTTTTGATATATCAACCTCAAATTTGGAACACAACTTGTTTAGATTTATGGCTTTGATTTTCTCACAGTTTTAGAGTAAAACATGTTTTGGAAAATATATAATTCATATAAAAATTGAAAATTGTGCATACTTTTTATAACAATAAATGTAATGTAACTTTTTTTAAGTTCACTATTATAAACTTTTTTCACTTCAGCAATAATCTGCCAAGTGTCCCAAACTTAATTCTTTGCTACAAAGCATTCAGGATTTATGACAGTTTAAGTTGGAAATTTCATTTTCAGGTCTATGCTCAAAAAGTGAATAAATGGATTATAAATACTGCAGAAATATAATTTAGTACCCTAAAATCCCCTAAAAATACAAAATATTAAATAAAAGAAACATTATTAAACTAAAATATAGTACATTAATTTCACTGAATTAAAAAAAAAAAAAAAACTCATTTTTGACCGCCACGCCAAGAGTACCAGAGGGTTAATCAGGCGAATGATATATTAACAAATCCCTCTGTAAAAGCCTTCAGAATATAGATAGGAATAAAACTGTAAAGTCTGATGTATGTAAGTGCGGCTGAAGTGGAGATTTTTTTTTGTCTCAGTGCATGTGAAAAACTAATTTTGAGAAAATGGTCTTAAAAGATATGCATTGTATTCAAAATCTACGGACACTAATAGATAAAGTGCAATAAAAAAAACACCAAAATGTGTATTTTGGATATTTTGTTTCTACTGTGGAAGCAAAATAGCCCAAAACCACAAAATTAACCAGTACATGAAAAAAAGCAGTGGTTTTGCCTATTAACTATTTCTTTGAGCATCTAATACTCTTTTACCTTTGCCAGAAATGTATGTTGTAGTGCTGCTGTGATTGGTCACAGCGGGGCGAGGGGTGGAATGGCTGTACGTGGATGAGGAGGAGCTGACGTTGCGGGAGAGGGAGCCGCTTCCTCCTGGGAACAGGAAATTCTGGTCCCACTTTCCATTTACAAATTGATCTGTAAGGACATATGAGAACGAGACAACGATTTTATGAATTAGCATAGCAACATTAATGCATTAGAATTCACAGTTGAAGTTAGCGCTCCAGACTAGCGCTTTGAACTGCCTAGAGAGAATCACCTCAACAGACCCAAACTGCAGAAAGCCTCTCAGATCAGAAGAAGAAACAATATTTTTATTGTAGCAATTGTATTAGCAATCTACATTAAGCAAGAGAAATGATGCCAATTAGCACTCTCAGATTCTTGATGCCAGTTAGCAACTTTGATAGCACAGCTGTGGGTTGACGTTGGGTGTAGCTGGCATGCTGTCTGCCAGGGACAGGTCTTCACCTTGTGGCAGGGTCTGTGCATGACTATCGCTGGCATCTGTGTCTGGGCTCAGGAGGCAGGGGATGATGTCAGCAGGCAGTTTCCAGGACACTTTACGGAGATCCAGGTCCGAACCGACTAGCTGGACATGCTTCCAGCGTGAGCCTTCCGTAATCATGTGGGGAAGCAAGCAAGGCACAGAGGATGTGTGGGCTGTCCGTGCTCAATTTAATTCACCCAAAAATGAGAATTCGGTCATTATTTACTCAGCCTAATTTCGTTCTAAACCTGTATGACTTTCCTGAACACAAAAACGTCTGCGCTTTTCCATATAATAAAAGTGAATGTGGCTATGAAAATTAGGATAAAAGTAGTTAATACATTTTTTTTTGTGAAATGTTAATTACATGTCTATTTTTATTTGATAAATGTATATTACATTGTATATTTCAAGTCTTCTAAAGCCATGTGATAGCTAATGTGAGGAATAGACTGAAATATAAGTCATAATTCGCTGCATTCTGAAAGTCTGAATAAGTGTGAATGAGATTTAAGAGTTATGGTTGATTGGAAGATGTTCAGTGAATATCAACTAATATTTTGGTCTGTTTCTTACACAAAACTATCATTTGGTTTCCAAACATCGTATTGAACATAATTAAGGTCGTTTTTATGTCATTTTTGTAGCATTCATCCCCATTCACTGTCATTTTACGTAAAAGATCAGCCTCTTATTCTGTGCTCCCCGGAATTGAGAAAGTCATATGTTTGCAATAACCTTAGGGAGAGTAAATGATGAAAGAATTTTCATATTTGGGTGAACTGTTCCTTTAATAACTAAAGTTAGGCAAAGAAGAAAAGAAGAAAAGATGGGAAGCTGATGTCTTCTGAGCCCATCCATGATGCTAGCGATGTTTAGTTTAACTAGCAAGGCCAATTAAATAGTCTGATCATTCTTGCCAAATGACAGCCGAAGGAGCCCAAACATTACAGCTGCAACATTCCCCGAAGGCTGAACAAACATGAGTTAAACTTCCATAAACAGCCCAGTCACCCAGTTCTACAAAGCCAAAAGAAAAGAAAAAGACATTGTTCCATGGCAAAGGCAAGTGTTTGTGGGGTCTTCAATGCACAGGGGACTAGAAAGAGCCTTTCGATTTCAACAGGAGTTGCATACGAATGATGTAAGGACATCATCCTGTTACGCCAAAGATGAAGGCAAACCATGACCATGTCTGACTGCTATTGACCAGTAGGTTCTACAGGTCAACATAGCACAAAAAAAGCTTTTGAATACTTGAAACAATTCCACCATGTTCAGGCATGCAATACAGACAAGCATTGACATGTTTTGGAAAATTTGTCTGCAAAGTCTTGTTTTAGTTTCCTGCTATCCCTGATGAAAAGACTAGCATTGTTACACCATGTCTACACCGCAACAGCTTGAGGCTGTCTACACTGGAAATGACAAAGCGACCATTGCAAATCCATTTGTTTTCTGTGTCAGAAGTAGCGCGAGTGCTTGATGTACGTCAGGAATAGAACGGGGAAGTAGTTTACTGTCGCAAATTTGGTGTGTTGCGTCGCGCCCCATCCAGTGTAGACAGCATAACTAATTATAATGGGTTCTATCTGCTTTTGTCGCGTCATGCCACTCACGTCTGGTGAAGACACGGTGTTAGGATGCTAGTGTTCTGGTGTCCCCTTTACCAAGAGTTGCATGGCCAACCAGCTTACCCATGCTGCTTGACCACCTTCACCAGCTCAAGTTTTGCTAGTGAACACCATGGCTACGCTGGTCCACCAGCTAAACCAGAACAAAACCAGCAGCATAAACCATCCTTGAACGTCATGGAAATACATCCTGGTCTTTTCAGAAGGGATGTTCATCAAATACACTATCGTTCCAAAGTTTGGGGTCATTAAGATTTTCAATGTTTTTGAAAGAAGTCTCTTATGCTCACTACACCTGCATTTATTTGATTAAAAATACAGTAAAAACAGTAATATTGTGAAATATTATTACAATTTAAAAGGGCTGTTTTCTATTTTAGAGTTTATTTTTACTGTTTAATATATTTTAAAATGTAATTTATTCCTGTGATTCCTGGCAAAGCTGAATTTTCAGCATCATTACTCCAATCTTCAGTGTCACATGATCCTTCAGAAATGATTCAAATATGCTGATTTGGTGCTTAAGAAACATTTATTATTACTATCAATGTTTTGAAAACCATGATATAAGTTTTTAAGAATAGGAAGTTCAAAAGAACGGCATTTGAAATAGAAATCTAATATTTAAATATCGTTACTGTCACTTTTTATTAATATAATGTATCCTTGCTGAATAAAAGTATTAATTTCTTTCTTACTGACCCCAAACATTTGGATAGTGTACAATGACATGATTCCAATGTGTTGCAATAGTGCACCACATCACAAAAGACACCCACCTTCGGTCAGATCTGTGACGCTAGGCCTCTGGCTACTTGTTGGGGATCGTAGTACTTCATTACTGTACATCAGATAGCTCTCATATTCATCACCAGCTTCTGCATCCACAATGGGAATGTCGGGAATGATGGGAACTGTAGGATTGATATTAACCAGAACAAACACAATCAATCCACAGTCAGTAAAACGGTTTATTAAACAACTGCTTGGTCTGAACTTGAGTTTGATTCCACCCCATTTTTGTGAGACGCTTACTTGACATGGGTCTGGTAGGCTGTGTTGCCAGGTTGATTGTGGCTTCTCTGTATGGGCCCCAGCCCACCTTATTGCGAGCACGCACTTTGTAACAATAAGTCTGAGAAGGCTGCAGGTTCTCGATGAGCAGCATGCGCTTTTTGGGGTTGTCAATCATCACCTTCTTAGAAGGTCCTGTTGGCTCTGAACAGAGAAAAAAATATGGACATTTGCAGTCAGAGAAATAAAAAGTCATAATACTGACACACAGATGGCATAAAGGGTATTTTGGGACTCTTACTTTTGCCCTCGTCGATGGGTATGTAGATGACCTCATAGGAAGTGATGACACCATTCGTCTCTGCTGGCTCTGCCCAGCTGACCTGAGTGACAGTGGGGCTGATGACATTGAAAGCCAAGCGACCAGGTTCACCAGGTACTGGAGGGTTAAAATAAAGCAGATGCACATGTTTGTGAGACAGAAACTTCAAAAAGCAACAACGGGGATGCTAGAAAAGGACGAATATGAAAAATACATGCTTCCCAAAAATTAGAACAAATACAAAATTCGGTAACACTTTAGTATAGGGAACATGTATTCACTATTAACTACGACTTTTCCCTCAATAAACTCCTCATTTGCTGCTTATTAATAGTTAGTAAGCTAGTTGTTAAGTTTAGGTGTTGGGTAGGATTAAGAATGTAGAATAAGGTCATGCAGAATAAGGCATTAATATGTGCTTAATAATTACTAATATTCAGCCAATATTCTAGTAATATGCATGCTAATAAGCAACTAGTTAAAAGACCCTAAAATAAAGTCAAGATTGACTTACCATCCTCTAGAGTCTGGCATTGGATGATATCGCTGTAATTGCCCTCTCCAAGTGCATTGTAGCCACATACGCGCATCTCGTAATCGCAGTATGGGTAAAGATTGGTCAGCTCAGCTTGAGGAGTCTTCACATCCAGCACCTGAGCATCGGCCTCAGGATCTCCATATATCCAGTACTTCACCTGAAACAGCAAATCACGGCTCAAATGGCGTATTTAACACCATTTTCAACAGCCTCTTTAGCTAAGCTAGTCTTTATTAAAATACTAATATCATAAATATTGCAACTATAATGACACTTTCCAAGTAGAAATGGTTTATTTCATAAACTATAAATGAAAAAAATCTTACATTACAACTTATAAAGCCTAAATGCTCTCCTGCAACTTTAATGTGTCACATTCCTGGCTTTTGCTACTACAAATTAAGTAAACAACATTTCATATTGGTTAATGCTGTGTAAATACCGAAGCTTTCGCACATTTTATACTCTATTTAATCAGTAACAGGATTAGTGGTCTGAGGCAGATGTTTTGAATAACAGCTGTTGCTTAACTGGGCGTCTTCATTTATGAGCAGTTTTTAATCTTTTTATTTATTAAAATTTACAGAGGTAAACAAAAAAATAAAAACAGATTATACGTGATAAATAATACAAAAACTGATGCAATTTTCTGTTATGGCATATCATGTTGCATGACCTACCTTGTAACCACTGGCCTTTGTACTGGGGTTCCAGTTCAGACGTATGTTTTTAGGGCCGGTAGCGACAGCTTTGATGTTGGTTGGGGAGTAGAGGCGTCCTCCAGGAGATGTGGCTACCGGATTAACCGATTCCATTTTCTGGAAATCCTGGATTTTCCCATCCCCTGAAATCACAAAACGCAAACATTATGTGGCATTCAGCATCTGCAGATTACTAAAGTGTTCAGTTCTCCCATAAACATGAACTAAAGTTAAAAAAACAATGAATATTTTTGCATTTACAAATGGTTGCAAACATAGACCCCAAACCTGACTCTAAACCCCCTGTATTCTCACCTCTACCATCGATGACGTTCACCAGCGTAGTCTTCTTCTCTCCAACGATTGCATTGTTACTTGGGTCGAATAGTTCCAGTTGGAAGGTCTCTGGTATGATGGGAGATGGATACACACGAGGATCAATGACAACATTCTTTTCCATCTCGCCAGGAGCAAATTTGAGAGGACTGGAAATGTCGAAGCGCGAGGCTTTGTTTGTGCGCCAGTAAACAGTGGCCGGACCCTCCTGGTTTCGAGTGCGTACCACAGGGATGGAGTAAAGCGGGTCAGCTGTATTGTAAGTTTGAGTACTCTTCTTAAACATCACGACACTGGGTTCTATGAGGATAATTCACATTTAGGTTAGAGAATAACAACAAATAATACTTTCATATTTGTAAACCTGATATGTACCTGGTTTATCGGCGATGGTGATGGTGGTGCGTGGGTAACGGCCCAGTTTGGCACCTTGCCGTGGGTTACTCAGATCCATCACAAACTGTTTGACCTGTTTGTCCTCCAGCAGACCGTCTCCTTCCCCAAGCTCCAAGAGTTTCACTGGGACGGTCTTCTGTGTTTCCCCTGGTCCATAACTCATGTCTCCATCGACTGAGATATAGTCCTGTTCAAGTAAATAAATAGAAGGTAAAAATGAGCAAAAAAACATTACCACAATCAAACAATGAGAATTACTTCTGCATCAATACCTGGATCACTTCAAGTATTACATTTTGTCAACACTGCAAAAAATGCTTTTCTTACTTAGAGTTTTTGTCTTGTTTCTAGTCCAAATATCAAAAAATTCTTAAAATCAAGAAGCATTTTCTAGACAAGAAACAATTATTGTCTTGTTTTCAGAAAAAATAAGCCAAAATTAAGTGAGTTTTTCCTTAAAACAAGCAAAATAATCTGCCAATGGGGTAAGCAAAATAATCTTATTTCAAACTGAAAACAAGATTATTTTGCTTACCCCACTTAATTTTGACTTATTTTTTCTGAAAACAAGACAATAATTTTTACTTGTCTAGAAAATGCTTCTTGATTTAAGAATTTTTAGATATTTGGACTGGAAACAAGACAAAAAATCTAAGTAAGAAAAGCATTTTTTTGCAGTGTATGTATGACCAAATCGATCTAAATGCACTACAAATTATAACAATGAAACTCAAGATGTAAAGTTAGTGTATTTTACCTTCTTGTCTTTGGCAGTGAGGTCACGGGTGCAGTATGTGACCTGTGTCCGTCCATCCTCTATGATCTCACGACTGATCGGGATGTTCGCCACACCATCCTGACGACTGTAGGTGTATGACGGCTGCAGGAAGGTAAAGATGCTCCTAGCTATGGTAGAACAATTAAACAAACTATAAACAAACAAAAATCTAAATTTTCGATCATGCATCACAAAAGTTTGTTAGATTTATGCTTAAAACAAACTTAACTTAATCTAATTCAAGATGTATTCTATGAAAAAGTCTTAATATCTTCCATAATTTTGCTTTTCAAGTAAATGTATGTTATTTTAAGGATGTTTAAATATTTTTAATGAAAAAAAAAAGACAAAAAAATAACTAATTAAAAAGATTTTTAGCAGTTTTTTTACAGGTAAAACTTCCTACCATGCTCTTTAATCACTGTAATGTTGACATGATCTTTGCCAATCTTCGCAATTCCGACTGGAACATCAACGGCTTGCACAAGCAGCTCCTTCTTTTCATCATCCTCATCTTTGATGAAGAGGGGAACCCGGACATCCACTGACTCCACGCCCTCCTGAAACTCCACAGCACCTGCCGCTTCTACAGAGGAGAAGAGAAAGTGGAATCATAAATTTACGCAACTAACATGAAACATTACAGAATGACAACAACAGACTGTAACCAAACTATACTGAACTGACTTCAGCTGAACAATGGCACTATTTTCTTTTAGAGCTGCTATACAGCCGAAATAAACTCTATTTGTATCATTGAATCATTTTCCTCTTATCACTGTAAAGCTGCTTTGAAACAATCTGTATTGTATAAAACGCTATATAAACAAAGGTGACTTGACTTGACTATGGCAGCAGTTGATGATGTGTTTGGGAAAAATAAGTGAGTTGTGCAGGGTTTGTACCTCTGTCATTAGCTACGGTGTAGTAGCCTGGAACCACCTTCAGGTCCCGGAAGTTTCCAGCATGAACCTGTTTATCAGTCAATTTAACAATATCTGGGTAACTGGCCCGAGGGGCAGTTAAAACTGTGTCCACAATTGTGTGGTTCTGTCTGTGGATGAAAAGTGAGAATTATTATTGTTACTGAATTAATTATTATTTTAATTCTTAAAAGTTTGAGATTTTTTAAATTCCCTGTACAAATCAGTAAATCTAAAAAAAATATTCAGGTTATATTTTACCCCAAAAAGAACAAAAAAAGTTTGATTTTGATTTGATTTCCATTTGATTTTCTAGGGTGAAATACAACCTGGACATGTTCTTGTCAGGTTTTTGTGAGATTCGTCCTAATCAATAAACTCTTACTTGAATCGACATACAGTATTTCATTAATGTAATCAACTGTAGCTACTGTACCTCTTTCCAGAATTTCTTTGTGTCCTGCGGGAAAAGAAAAGCAGTAAAACAGTACATTTAGACACATGTCGAAATCTGAAACTCATTCAATACTTTAGAAAAATTTGCCCAGAAGGCACAGCCACGCCAATATTTATGAGTCATTTCTCACCTGAACCGAGTCTTTTGCACTCTCTGTGCGCCAGGGATCTGCAGGAACACGTCATTGAGCTGTTTGTGAAGAACACAGAGACATTCGCAGTCAGGCATGATCGTTCATGTGCGAGAAGTTGCTTGTTTGGTAATCATCACACATTTATAAGCACTCACGTTGTCCTCTACTTCTCGTCTGAGCACGTCTGTGTCCCGAGACTCAAGGTGGGAAAGAGTTTCAGAATATTGCCGGTTTAGACGAAGAGAGACAGGGTACTGGACTATGAAGAATAGAGAGGGATGAAAGAATATGAATATGAACACGCACTAAAAAATCCCTGTGTGGTTTTACATGTTAAAATTGTTTAAAAGAATAGTTCACCTAAAAATTAAAATTCTACCAACATTTACTTACCCTCATGTAATTACAAACCTGTATGACTTCCTTCTTCTGTGGAACACAAAAAATTTATATTTTTTAAAAAAATTGTCAATACAATGAAAGTCAATGGGGTCCACTGTTGTTTTGGACCCCATTGACTTTCATTGTACAGACAAAAACAGTTGAAACATTCTTCAAAATATGTTCTTTTGAGTTCCACAAAAGAAAGCAAGTCATACAGGTTTGGAACGACAAGAAATTACATTTTGGGGTGAACTATTCCTTTAATTTTGGTCCCTGGTCACACTAGATGTTCTGAATCTCAGTTTAGACTCACTGGTCTCATTGGGGTTGGGTTTGATTTGGTTCTGGGGGTGGTTTGGTCCTCGATGAACATTGTCCGTCACTTTCCAGCGCACAATGTCTGTGCTCTTGGGTGGGCCGGTGCGCACCATCGGGGTGTCCAAATGATCGGAGGTCAACAAAGACTGACGAAGCATGTAGTGGTCTTCTTTGAATCCCACCATACGACCTGCCAATCACACACACATTAAGAACAATACAGTCTATCTATTTCTGTTGATCTCTGTTTAATGTAATTTAAGTGTAACAGCATGATTACCTCTGCCACAGCACGGGAGAAGAGCAAGACAGGCCTGTTGGGGACAGACGCAAACGTGAATTAACTGAGATATAACATTACTACACACATCCTAACCAGTTGCATCACAAGTTTTAAACAGCAAGTGACTCACAAAACAGAATCAAAGCCAATCAGAACATATTTGATGTGTAATATAGCAATCTGGACAAGCAACAAGACATTTGATTGGTTTTTATATCATATGTGACCCTGGACCTCAAAACCAGTCATAAGTCGCACAGGTATATTTGTAGCAACATATATCATTGCCTCCAGTAAAATCTCATTGATTGGCGCAGTCCTGCTCCACTTGTATATTACACATCAAACATGTTCTGATTGGTTGTAATTTTGCGATTTCTGTGAGTGCTGTGCAGCTAATGTACCTCACAAAAGCTCCAGAATCTATATTAATATGCTTTGTGTGTTTGTGTGCAGCTACCTGGCAGCAGGAGCAGTATTTCCAGCAGCAGAGCAAAAGCAAACCAAGCAATAGCATCAGAAACATAATGAGAGGAATCAACCACAGGAAACCTGCAGGTGGACAGTCTGACACACAAAGAATAAATCAGTTAGTTTAACCCTGACATGTATGACTTTACACACTCTTGTTTAAGAGCTAGAAATACAGAATAAGTAGTAGGTACATAACTTCAAACTTAGAGCTCAATTTTATTTAAAGGGGTGGTATAATGCCATTTTTACAAGATGTAAAATAAGTCTCTGATGTCCCCAGAGTGTGTATGTGAAGTTTTGGCTCAAAATACCCCACAGATAATTTTTTATAGCATGTTAAATTTTTCACTTTTTGAGGGTGAGCAAAAACGCTCCGTTTTTGTGTGTGTCCCTTTAAATGCAAATGAGCTGCTGCTCCTAAGCAGAGGGCGGGGTTTCAAGAGCTCGTGTTAGCAGCTCCGATTACCTCATGCAGACTCACTGAAAATGTCAGAAACTGTTCAGCATTTTATGTTCAAACCGAAGTCGGACAATGATGGAGAGACTCAAGAAGTGACAACATGTAGAATTCAACAGGACGTTTCTGAATGGTTAGTTGATGAATTTATGTAGCTGATATCTGACTATCTTAAATTAGCATATTCTGTCATGATAATCTATAAATCGCTTGTGTGGGAACTGTTGTAACAGAGCCAGAGAATATATGCTGCATGAAGATAGAGCGGGTATAGTTTAGTTTAATTACGGTTATAACTTATGTTGTCATCTTGCTTTTATGACATGCTATTGCATTTGTGTTATGTACTGTATTGCCATAACATGGCCTCGCCCCCTTTGTTGCGTGTTCTCGGGGGCGGGGTTTATGTAAATTTTAGGGTTAGTGATGTCACCAACTTGGGAAGAAGCTCGTTGTAGTCCCTACCAGCCGTTTGTTGTAGTTCTTAAACAGCGAATTCTTTAAAAGAAAATATCTCCCTTTGCTTTGAACTTTGAGCATCGTAACTTTGCAGATGTTGTTTGTGCTCTAACAGCAACATTACACACTAACTAAACTTAAAAAAGTGAAATCATAATGAACCACCCCTTTAATATGAAATAATATAGATGTATATTAAAATCCCATTTTAAATGTACCTACAAGCCACCCAAATGGCAAAATGCTGTATTAAAAAAACCTTTTAGAATTAATATTTGTGTGTATTTCACCTTTCTTTTTCTTCACTAGGACTCTGTGTTCTTTGTCTGTGATGTTTGATGGATAATTCACAGTGTAGTGATAAGTGCAGTCGTCATCTTCATCACGAAAACTGCACGTTTCTATCACATTTTTATCTGTGTACACAAATAAATCAATCCATTATTTGTTCATCCATCCATAAACGAATCCATGAGTATAGCTATGTCTTAATATAAAAGAATGATCTGACGCCTTACCTTCTTCTTCAAGCTCTTCCACCATGATGATTTTAAAGGGGCACTCATCACATTTCCGTCCTTTTCTCTCACCGGTGTTCCAGGCCTGGCATTGAACGCAGCTCCTCTTGGCTTCACACATGCCCAGTTGTTGCTGCATTATGAGAGACGGTTAGTATCAGGACATTTGTTAACTAATAATACTTATTAACATGCAAAGAAAAGGAATACAGACAGACGGACACACGTTCACAGACATCACAGTCGTACCTGGAAGTTCGCTTCACAAGTCGGGCTCAGTGGAAGTCCAGAGTGTTCACACTCACAACGGCCACATTTACACACACCACGCTCATTGCAGATGCCCTACAAAAGAGAAAAACTATTTATATACACAGAGCTGTGCCTTCTCCCTTACAAAGGAAAAATGCTTTAACTACATATTTGTCAAAATCAAGTTATGAGCAAAATCAGGTCTCTTACTTAGACGATGATCAGGGTACAAGACTTTTATGCCCTTTCAGTTTTTATTTTGAATTTGCTTCATGCTTCAGGTATAAAATTATAATGTACATAAATGTAATCATAAAAATATAATGTATAGTCATTATCACAAAATAAACCCAAACAGGATGATCTTGTATCACCCTGAAGATGTTTTTGTTTTTTGAAGTATTTTGTGATAATGACCAGCTGACTGTACATTATCCAGTTTATTACACGGCTTATCAAATGACTACATAAATGGACATGAAATGATGATATGAGTTGCAATTATATTATTATGTAAGAAGAAAGAGGCTATGGAGTGATATGAGAGCCATTACAGGAGACAGCAGTAAATTTATTAAAGTCATTCTTCATTATGCTTAAATATTTAACCACAGATGCCCAGAAAGCTACTAAAAACATATTTAAAACAGTTCATGTGACTACAGTGGTTCAACCTTAATGTTATGAAGCGACGAGAATATTTTTTGTGCGCCAAAAAAACAAAATAATGACTTTATTCAACAATATCTAGTGCTGACCGATTTCAAAACACTGCTTCATGAAGCTACAAAGCTTTACAAATCTTTTGTTTCGAATCAGTGGTTCGAAACGTGTATCAAACTGCCAAAGTCATGTGATTTCAGTAAACGAGGCTTCGTTACATCATAAGTGTTTCGAAATTTCAATGATTCACCACTGAGGGGCGTGACTTTGGCAGTTTGATAAACGCTCCAAGCCACTGATTAAACAAATGATTCGTAAAGCTTCGTAGCTTCATGAAGCAGTGTTTTGAAATCGCCCATCACTAGTTATTGTTGAATAAAGTCGTTATTTTGTTTTTTTTGGTGCACAAAAAGTATTCTCGTCACTTCATAACATTAAGGTTGAACCACTGTAGTCACATGAACTGTTTTAAATATGTTTTTAGTAGCTTTCTGGACATTGAAAGTGTTAACTGTCTTGCTGTCAATGGAGGCCTCACTGAGCCATCGGATTTTAACAAAAATATCTTAATTTGTGTTCCGAAGATGAACGAAGGTCTTACAGGTGTGGATCGACATGAGGGTGAGTAATTAATGACATAATTTTAATTTTTGGCTGAACTAACCCTTTAACAGATTTTAAAATGCAATATATTCCTGTGATTTTCTGGATCTTTGATGAATGGATAGTTCAATAGAAATGCATATTTGAAATAGAAATCTATTATAAATATCTTTACTATCACTTTTGTTCAATTTAAAGCATCCTTGCTGAATGAAAGTATTCATTTAAAAAAAAAAAAAGTTACTGACCCCAAACTTTTGAATGATAGTTTACTTGCTTAGTAAATTTTTGTGAGCTTTACCCCTTTGCTGTCTCGACAAGAGTCGCTGCTGATGGGACATTCACAGGCATCTCCAGACCAGCCTGGTGTACACACACATCTGCCCATACTGCAGCTTCCACGTTCTGTTGTCAACAAAGGTGAAAGGTCACAAACCTCAAAGCGGTAACGGTCAAAGCACATACAACATTTTCAAATGACTGTATTTCCTGTTTTTCTTTCTTCTCTCAAACTAAATTTGGGATATACTAACCATTACAGAGAAATCCACCAAATCTCTGACACTGAGATTTGTCAAACTGGCAGAATGGCCCTTCAAACTGGTTTGGGTTATAGCACACACAGGTCCCACACATGCAGTCTCCTCTGCCCGAGCACGATTCGGACTTCCCAGGTTCGATGCACATGGCAGAGTCTATGGAGGCCCCTGCTGAACAGTTACAGAAAGGGCCTAGCCTATGAGGGGTGGAGCATAGACTTATGGTTATGGACTACTACATATATGATAGGTACAAACCAAAAATATCAAAGGAGATATATTTCCATCATACCATCCTTCAGAACACTGGCATTTCCCACAGACAAGATTTCCATGGCCATTACAGCGCACCGCATTTTTAACCGGGGTCTGATGTTTAAATAGAAAGAGAAGTGTAAGATTTGAAATAAACACACAGAACAAGAGAAGGGCTTTAAAGAGGCAGCAAACCTCACCTTTTCGCAGTCACATGTATGACAGAGCACTTCAGCATTGATTTTGAGTGCGGAGCTAAAGGTGGTGGGTTTGACTCTCAAGGTTCCCGCCCGGTCAGCTTGTTTGCTATTACACACATGTCCCTCTTCCACCTGAGTAAGAGCCTTCAGACGAACTCTAAATTTACCCTAGAAACAGAGAAAAATTTGAATCAGTGTCCTTTTGACAAGGTTTTCATATTTTAAAGAATTTTAACAGTGTGTTTATAAAATTGCAGTGACTCAGCGTGTCTCTGATTTTCTGTCGGATATGTAATAAATTACATTAAATAATTTAATAAATAAAAAATGAATAATTTATAAATATGTATAAAAAAATAGCAAACAAATAAATAGTTTGTCTTAAATACAGGGGAAATGTCACAAGGGCATGAAAAAAACAAAACTAAAAAAAAAAAAAAAAAACCAACTGACCCAACCTGGTTTATGATTCAATCATTTTTATGTTTTTCCTTCATTATTTCCTTCCTTTTGAAAAACTGAAAAGTGTATGAGAGACTACAGTCGTAGTTGCATTTAAACTAAGGCAAAGATACTCACAATTTCTCCTGGTGTGATTTTGAAATTGCCATATTCAGAAAAAGTGCCAGACTGAGAGAGAATTTTGGCTTCCACCGCCTTTGGTCTGTCCTCTGCACGGATACTGATCTTGGAACGAATATTCTGTTCAAAAAATTATAAAGAGTTACATCAAATTTGAAAATAAATCCTAGCAATGTATTTTATGGAAGCTTGTTTCCGCCACTAAACCAAAAAATAAAAAAGATAATTGTGACTTTTTATCTCACAATTCTGAACATTTTTTTCCTCAGAATTGCGAGATTTAAACTCGCAATTGCAAGTTATAAAGTCAGAATTGCATTATATAACCTCGCAAACTCTCTTAAATCTTGTCTTAAATCTTGTCTTTAAGTCTTATTCTTTTTTCTTCAATTCTGCAATTCTGACTTTTTTTTCTCAGAATTGAGTTTATATCTCACAATTCCTACTTTATAACATGAAATTGCGAGTTATAAAGTCATAATTGTAAGATTCTGAGAAATTCTGAGAAAAAACAGTCTTTTTTCCCCCTTACAATTGCACATTATATCACGCAATTGCGAGTTTATATCTCACAATTCTGACTTTATATCTCACAATTCTGACTTTATATCACACAATTCTGAGAAAAATAGTCAGAATTGTGAGATATAAACTCGCAATTGCAAGAAAAAAAGTCAGAATTGTGAGATAAAAAGTCGCTTTTTTATTTTTTATTTCATGGCGGAAACAAGCTTCCATAGTATTTGGTATGAAAATTAATTTACCTCAAAAGCTTTCCTTAAAATGCTCAAGATGTTGGAGGAATCTTCTTGTAACTGTCCCAGCTCAGCAATAGGGAAGTATTCATGCAGTTTCTACATACATAGCCATACAAAGGAAAACATCACACTTGTTTCACAACAAAAGCTATATCACATTTTCGGTTGCACTTTATTTTACAGTACGTGCACTTACATGTACTTACAGTGAACTTACATAAGAAAGTACTTGGTAATACAAGATAAGTGCATGGGTTAAGGTTAGGTTTAGGGGTAGGTTCAGGGTTAGTACCTAGTTATTACCCAGTTATTGCATTTACTATAATAAGTACATAGTATGTACATGGGGAGCAGGACTGCAAAATAAAGTGCTACCACATTTTCAATATAATCTTCTTTCATATTGTGGTTACTGTACCCTAAATGGAGGCATTTATGTCATTGAGATAATAAAAATACGTATTTAAAGGCATACACACCTCATAGTATGTGTAGGAGTGGTTGGTAATAGCGAAGATAGGGATGATGTTATGTTTCACCAGAAGTCGCACTAAGGTGGGTATAGATGGGTAGTCTTGACGAACGTCGTGTGTGTAATTCCCGTCTGAAGTCAGATGGCATTGCTCATCGTTACGGTCCAAGATGCCTGCGAGCACGTTGGCACCGTCTGCCTCATAATGGAAAGCCGATTCGGTGGAGAAGACAAGCAAGTGGGTGCTGTGTTGCCTCCAGCCAATCTGTTCCTGTGAAAAGAAGAAACAAGTTATACTGTACCAGTAAGAAGCAAGCAAATCATTTCCAGTACTGTAAATGCCAAGCAAGGCATTCAATTGTATTTTCTACTTCCATCTACCAACATGTCAGTACCTGGCAGACAGCAGTCTGTAAGATGGCATCAAAACCCCCCTCAGGGGCGTCCAGGTTGCCAGATATGCGCTCTCGCTGGAGCTTCTGTCTGAAGGAGTTGGTGTCGTTGGTGAGAGTGATGACGTTACGGAATGAAAACGGAGGGTCACTGTTGGACCACGGCTCAGCTAATCTATAAGAGGGAAAACATATATAAGGAGCATGTGCAGATGAAGTCAAACTGTGTGGTGCAGTAACAGTGCGTTTATCTTACTTGGCTGGCCTCATGTCTGTCTGAGGCTCGGTGACTTTGTCCACAAACTTGCCAAATCCGATGGTGTAATCATCAGAGAGATCGCCAACAAGATCAGCTGCGTGGGGTGAGACAATGAATGAATATCAAAACGTTGCAAAAACAAACAATTTTGTACTCATGAGTGTGGCAACCAATCATAGTTTGCTCAAGGGATATTAATTCAAAAATGTTCTTGCGTTCAAAAACAGTAAGACAAAGTGCAATGAAGCAGAACAGATTCAAATAGGGAGTTGAACTGCTTTTAACTTGACCCACCATCTAAATAACGCAATACTCATGGCTCAAGATACAAACACAATAGCCAATGTAAAAAAAATTTACAGTAAATGTAACAAAAACGCACCCTGTTGCAGCATAGCATGGTAGTAGAGATGTTAATTTACAATAGGCCTTATCATGTGATTTTAAATCTTTTTAAATCTCTTATCTTTTAGTATCATGATGGTTTCTGTGATTATGATAGTTTAGTTTGATAACCTGACAGTTTAGTAATAAGTATTCATTCATTCATTTATTCAAAGTTCGTGCATGCATGCATAGCTATATAGTTAGCCTGGTTCAAACATTGTAAGGGGTGATGCATGAAATATTATAAAATACTATATATATATATGGATTTTTTGAGATAAAAACACATTTTAAACCATTTCAGAGCAAATATATTGATGGATTGATCAATCGATTGATAGATTTGCTCTGAAATGTGCTTTTTTCCAATCAGCAGGAAGCATCATTTCAACAAACAGCCCTTGTTGAGCAAATTGGGTTAAAAATGTTAAAATGTAAAAACTAAAAAAAAAAAAAAAAAAATCACACTACATAAGTAATGTTTTAACAATATATTATTATATATATATATATAATACATTTTAATATACTGTAAAAAAAATTGCCACTCAGAGACCTTTGTGAACACTGTAAGAGGATGAGAATGAATTGTTGAGTTTTTGATTAACTGAAACAGTCCTTTTGAACTGATTCAACTAAAATGATCACCTCTAAAGCCATGTTTACTACTGTAGTTTAAGTTAAAAAAAAAAAAAAATTTCACAATTCACAATGGATCCTAATTTGACACTTCCAGCAAATCATCACAAATATCCCCTAGCCTGAATTAAAATGTTTACCAGCCTAGATCTTACCACATTCTTCACTCACCCAGCTGTTTTCCCATTTTCTTCAGGTTGTCCAAATCGTCAGACATAGAGTTCGAGAAGTCCATGAGGATGTAGAGGTCCAGAGGGCCACGGCCTGGTTCAAACACTTCCATCTCCACCTCCTTCTCTTCCCCAGGGAGAAGCGTCATGTGCATTAGCTGAGGGGCCACCTGAGAGTACTTTAGTGACTGATTGATTTGCATGTTCTGAAAAACACACATGAACGCATAAACACACATGATTCCATGATATGGAAATGTAACTGAAGTGAGGGACATGTCAGTAGAGTCTGATGAAATAAAAACCTGTTCAATTTTCATGGTGCTCTCAATTGTTACCATCCGACTACATTTAAGGGCCTCCAAGTTTCCCTTCAGGTCACAACGCTCATACTCGAAGATCTGATGAGAAAAATAAGATACAAATAAAAACAATTACATAACTGTGTTCATACAGAGAGCTACAATAGGTTTTATGAACATACAAATAACTAAACACAACTGTTCAAAAGTTTAAAAGCTGTTTTGTTTAAAAAAATTAATACTTTTATTCAGCAATGACATTAAAAGTGACAGTAAAAACATTTATAATGTTACAAAAGATTTCTATTTCAAATAAATGCTGTTCTTTCAAACTTTCCATTCTTCAAAGAATCCTGAAAAAAAAAATGCATCACAGTTTACACAAAAATGAATAGTTCAGCCATGAAACTCTATTCATGTTCTGATTGGTTTATTCAATGTAACATTCTCAGCCAATTGATTTCACGTATCCATGACTATTTCCCTTTATAAGCACAACGCATTCAAACGAATCTCTGCGTGCTATACAAATTCTTATTCTAACCCTCCACGTCTTTAGCAGCAGAAGCACGTTTCCATTAACTGTATGTTCTGAGCATTTAGCAAAAGCAAGTTGTACTTGCTCCGCAACAGCAGCAGCAGCGGGGCAGATCTAGTCCGCCAAGACCGAACCTATGCACATTCCATTTACATTAATAAAATGTTTTACAAACTATTCAGAGAGCTGTCATGATTGAAATAATAATAAGAAATGCTTCTTGAGCACAAAATCAGCATATTAGAAAAAATTCTGAAGGATCATGTCACACTGAACACAGGAGTAACGGCTGCTGAAACTTCAGCTTTGCCATCACAGGAATGAATTACATTTTAAAAAATATTTAAAATTTTTTTTTAAATTGTAACAATATTTCACGACATTACTGTTACTGTATTTTTTTTATTGTTTATTTATTTTTATAAAACGGTTAGTTCCTGTCCTTGATTCTGATTGGTCAATAGCTTTGTTTTATTCACGATAAAACACGGCTATGACCGCTTCACCCAACGGTTCTGTGCATCACTACACAGCAACCACTCTACGTAAACTGTATGTTCTCAATTGATATTGTTCATTAAAGCTTACTGTATTATGTAGAAGAGTATCGTGAGAAAGAGATCGAGTGAGCGAGTTTATTACCTGCATTCAGATTTAGCATTTTCCTTCAGGTCAGTCCTATGTTCATAAGTTTAAATGTCCGATGTATTATCTTGTCCTTTTAACAGTTAAGGGGTTTTCCGTGACTGACAGCGCTAGTCAAAGCATTTGTCAGTTGGGTCCTGTTCCGTGATCACAACAATTCAGTCTTTTCAATGTAAAAGTCTTCGCTACTGACTGACACACTCATAAAGACAGTCTTTGCCGCCATCTAATGGCGTAATAATGTAACTTCTGTTGCTGTTCACTGTCAGGGACTATTTTTTCCGGTGGAAGGAAGGCTTTGATGAAAGTGAAAGTGAAAGGAAGTGATTTTACTTCATGAAAGTTGCATTGATACATACATTTTTGGCTTTAATATTTGTATTGTGTGGTAACCGTTTTATAAAAGCGTCGTGCCTAATAACGCCCTTCAGCCGTGACATGATACAGCACAGCCTATCGTACCTTATTGCTTACATATATTTTTTTAAAGATATATTTTTGGCGTTTTTGCCTTTTTATTGAGATAGGACATTTAGTTGACAGGAAGCAAAGTGGGAGAGAGACCACACTATGTGTCAAAGCGCTGCCCACTAGGCTATCGGCGCGGACTGTTACTGTATTTTTGATCAAATAAATGCAGCCTTAGTGCACATAAGAGACATCTTTCAAAAGCATTAAAAATCTTACCGACCCTAAAATTTTTAACGTTATTAAAGCTAATTAGAGAAGAACTGCTCCCTCATATCACCATTTAATACGATTGTTGCATGTCATAATTGAAATTGAACAGTGAAATTGCTGTTTTGGACATTTATAATCATATTGCAATGGTTAACATTACACAACTCTTCTACAGACCTGATCTCTCAATCAAAATGTCATAATTAATACATATTCATTTAGGAAAACATGTCAAACACATATACAACATCAGTTCATTCTACAGCATAAGGATCAGTGAATTTTCACCTCATCGGGGCAGTATGCACATCCTTTGCCAATCCGGATACATTCTGAGCAGGTTTTGGCCCTGGCAGCGGTACAGTGGTTCACTATATAACACACACAAAAAAACATATTTAGCATATAACAGAGATAATTCTGTCTTCGTTGAATTTGGTTTTAAATGTTTTGAACTCAGTAATTAAGGTCTTCTTAGCGTTACTGTATACATTTCGGTAACATTTCTGAATTTCACTGCATAAAATAAAATATAAGTGGCATTTGCAAACAAATGATGCTAGAGATTTTTGCAAATGACTTTAATAAACTTTTTCTTTTGCTTGAAAATCCTTAAAAAAAAAAGACATTTGGGCTGATGTTTTATTATCCAATGTAATGACGTGTTGTCATTACTGATTATAGTTAACAGAAAGTAATCTGTTTTTAACTGACTTTGTATTGCTTCCTAAGTAAAAGTGTTTGTAATTGAGTTTTGAGGTTTAAGGGGCTTAAGATTTGATGTTCCCACCCTCATTAGCACGGCCGGCTGTCACAGCGAGCATGAGAACGTAGATCCCCACAGCGAGACGCAGCGCCCATCCTCCCATTTCAGTCTGGAACACAAAACAATAGCAGGATCACACATATTACATAAATTTAAACATGGTGAACAGATGTCATACATATACACATGCACACACACACGGAAATACACACCAGAACTGATCGTAAGTGAACTGAGTAATTCAAGGCATGCAAGACATATGCCTTGATAAACACCATAAAAACATGCAGTAAAAACTTCATAATGATGACTTTGATGACCAGACACAGCAGTGGATATTTACTTTAAATCTACACTATATTTCTGTATGTCCATTAGACTTTTAGAGACTTTTACAGACCACTATCCATATCTAATCTATAGAAAGAGGAATAGCATGCACTTCAGCTGTTATACCAGCGTTTAAATCACTAAACCAGCAGCAGAAATCTGATCCACCTGCTGATATCACCTTCTCTCACTTTTCACCCGCTTCCTTTCTCCCTGAAAACATCAAATGAAAGTTGAGCCCATTTCACCCCCCATAAATCAGAACTCTGACAGTCAAGAGGAGAAACAGCCCAACGATTCCTCAGGAATTCCGCTCATATCCTCTACAGATGGACACAGAATCCAGGGAAGAGAAAGACAGTGGAAAGTTTGAGAACACCTTTTCATATATATTTGTGCATTAAATTTTGGTCTTTATTTTTTTTCTACAAAGAAAAGATAGTAAGGGAGTGTTAGGACATTCAATTGATTTTTTCCCCATAATTAATTACTTTATATTAATCTATGAATTTGATCATATAAGTATTTGCTGAATAAAGTCTAATTACGGGGTAGAAACAGGAAACATACTTGCATGCCATCAACGCACATGCTGTATGCATCAGACAGACGTTGCATCACATCTTTTAGTTTATATCATTCCATTGAACTCCATCTAGGTGTTCTGAACACATTTGAACACCTCTGTACTCATTCTGTGCTGCCTGCTCTACTAAACGGGGTGAATTTAGTGAAAAATGTTGCCTGTAGTAGGAACATCAAGGATTTACAGGGAGCATGATTAAATGTCATTAAATGACGTTTTTACTTTTATATAAATAATTATACTAAATTATCATGTTAAGTTGCCTTTCAATTTTTTATCTATCAAAAGCTCCCTCCAAAAACCCAAAATATACAAATCAATTATTCCCCCGCCCCCAAAAAAAGGATGTTCTAAACTTGGTGTTGGCACATCCATCAACTTTACATTCACGTATATCTGCTCTAAGTTCATATTTTGACCAACAGCGCTGGAATTTCACTCCAGGATG